>JASMMZ010000006.1:4852065-4925901 GCA_038502455.1 Anisogramma anomala
CCCCCGCCTCGCTCTCGATGAACCCCTCCACAAACGTCTTGCGGCCCTCCGTCCGGACCGTGCGCGCCACGACCAGGTACACCCCCGGCACGGCCACCGGCCGCAGGAAGCGCGTGTTCAGGTACGCCGTCACGACCGGCCGCACGCCCGGTGGCAGCGGCGCCGGCGCGAGGTAGCCCAGCGTCTCGTCGAGCACCGTCGCCGCGATGCCGCCGTGCAGCATGCCCGGGTGGCCCGCGACGAGGCCGCCGAGCGCCACGAAGGCGCCGAGCGCCGGCAGGAACGCCGCCGCCGTCGGCCGGCGGTAGAAGAGCACGAAGGCCGCGATCGTGGCCCGCGTCCGCAGCGTCTGCCCGATGAGGCTGTCGCCCGTGCCGCCGGCGCCTGCGCCGCCGCCGGCGCGCGCCAGGCGGCTGCCGGCGGGCTCGACTGTGAGGCCCGGCGCGGCGAGGTGCCGGGCGCACCAGGGGATTGCTTGGATTTGGGCGACCTCGTCTTCGCCGCTGAAGGTGTCGTCGGGGTTGGCAGCCATGGTGACGTTGCTGCCGGCTGGGATGGCCCGGTGCTTCGAGCTCTTCTTGGTCTGCGGAATTCTGTGAAGTTCGGATCGGACAGCGATGCGTTTTCCGTAGCCTCGGCACAAGTTTCCTCCTCGACTTTGGGAGGGCGGGTGTGTATCCGCTGATGTGTATGTAGTCTGTACAGCGACCTTCCCGACTAACCGGCTTGTTCAATCCTACAGGGAAGGTCTATACTCGCCGCGCATCTGATTGGGGTGTTTTTTGTTTGTTTCATTAGTCGTATAAGGCTGGTAGGACTGTAGTGAAGTGGCTACTAAGATACTTCATAAAAGGCAACTTATTAAGCATTGAAAACTTTACTTATGTAGGTTGTTACTTTGATATTTAAAAAGGATATATATTACGTAAATAAATATCATTATTATCTAAATCCTGTTCGTAAAAGATGGGCTATTGGCACATATAAATTAAATTTGGTTTATCTGCGCCCTTTAATACATTGTATTCCTATAGTTTGAACGCGCGCTACTCATGTTATCTAAATATATATATATATATATATATATATATATATATACCTGTTTATTTTACTTGCACGCATTCATTTACCTTCCATCACAATCAATTCAACACTAAACTATTGCCAAACATTAAAATACTAACATTACCACTGATAATATAATTCTATAACCGCGTTCCCTCTCCTGAAACCACAGCCTTAGGAATAATAAAACCAAAAATATTATAAAAATTGCAAACTTGTAAAAAAAGGTAAGATAAAAAGTTGCCGCATTATAAATATTTTTATTCGTAAGATTTCAGTAGCTATTATGGTTGATTTAATTCTTGTAGTTAAAGTAACTATTTATATAGCATATGAAATATAGTTAATAAGTTGCAAGTTCTTTGTTATAGAATCCGTTAGCCAGATCCTACCTATTTATATATGTGATAACGTTGGGCTTTAGCCGTTGTATAACTGGATTAATTATTTATGATTTTCGTAATTGGTAGATAATTAGTATTAAATGAGCTGATATATAAGGCTAGTAATTAATAGAGATTCATAACTAGCGGTTATTATGCTCGCAAAATACTCTCACGCTGCTCCTGAGTATATATACGCTATATAACCTATCATAAAACCAAGCTACACCTTATTGCTAGTAATAAAACAGCTTCTTCGCAGGAGTTTTTCTTACTTTTTATCAAGGATTCTAAATAGTATTCAATTACCTTGAGCAATAGCTTTAACCAAGTTCCTTTATATATAATCGTCGATCTTTTGTCCGATAGTATTCCAGTTTTTTTTTTTTTTTGAACGGCTGTTACTTAAAATTATGTTTTTCTATAACCAGAATTTGAACTTTTAGGCTTTAAAGCGGTTTTTTAACGCGCGCATTCAAAATCAACTCTAAGGTATTTTGGGTGTATAATACAACGAATTAACCGCTTGATGAAACCAGTGTACTGAAACCGTACGAGCGGAATTTTTTGAACTAAGTTACGTTGTTCGCAAACATATTTCATGTACGGAACAATCTAATGTTTATATACTCGTTACGTTTAACAATATAACCCGGTAGCTTAAAATCACTACCAATACACCTATGTTATCAGAATAACCCTTTATCTAAAAAATAACCGTTATCACATAACCTATGCCGGATTTTAACAACAATACTGATGCGACTCACGCGTTACTTAACGATAGGAGTCGTACCGAGCCACTCAACAATAACGACGACATTTTGAATTTTTCCGATTTTAACTATAAAGCCAATAATTAAAACAACTTTAACCATTAACGTATTAAACGTAAGTCTTTTGACTAACCGATGAAGTTTTCTGGCGTTAAATTACGTTTTTGGGCCTAAAATATTACTTTACTACGAAAATTACATATAAATAAGAAATTCATTAATATAAAAATGATTATTGTTACGCTATTTATTGAAATAGCAGTTCATTGCAGTATAATCAAGTCAACTATATTGACAGTTAGTCGATGATACTGTACTGGAAAGTAACTATAGTTTTTGGGATTGATTTCAAATTTAGTATAGTAGGTGCTCACTTTAGGTTGAGGCATAGACCAAGAAATTAGCTATACAAATTAGTGTATAGACCGGTTAGCAGTTTGTTAAACTTAAAAGTAACACATTACCACTTTTAATGCAACACTAGTTACTTCAATCAAAGATTATAATCGACTATATAGTAACGATAAAGGCTTACAAATACTAATCAGTGCTTATAAGGTTAAGTAAAAATATTTTAGGTAAAAAAAATGTTTTTTTTTGGTTGTTATTCTTTGTCTGAGCAAGGTAGAAAAAATATTTTTACGCAGTGCCCCTATATATTATACAGCTATTTGTTGGAAGAAAGTAGGGAAGGCTTATAGATTTTGTAGCTGTTTGTATCAGTTTATAAATGGCGACAGTATCGCGAGTACTATCGAAAACACTAAGAAATCTTTACTCAACTAGTCTTGGAAACGTTTAGATTAACCGCCTAAAAGTTTTAAAGATCGTCAAGTTAGAAAACAGCTAGGTTAAGTTAACAAATAGCTAAGTTAATATTATCATGGGTACTATTATTTCAAATTTCAAATCATAAAAACTATTAAGTTTTACAACCTTAAACAAATAATAACATCGATAATAAACAACTTATAACATACTTTCTTACACTACTATTTTCTCTTTACATATTTTAATTGTTATCACGATGGCTTTGTAATACTTTGAAATCTATATTGTTGTCGACCCCGTTAGAAAGAAGGTAATTAAAACCTTTAGTATTATTTTCGCCAAGTATTACGATAAAAACCTCTGGTTTACAAACTCTGACAAAGATTTTACCCCCGAATACTTGACTAACTACATTGGTTACTTCATCCCTAACTTAAACACCATAGGATTTAACCAAAAACTCAATGCATTTCATATTTTCTGCGAGTAATTTAATAAATAAACCTTAATAACGTAAAAAACAATAGATAAACAAGTTTAAACTTGAACAAATTTTAAACCATCAAACAAGAAGTCCACCTACTCATAAACAATGGAAGGAGAACAATTTGGCAGACATACTTTACTAATAATTTATAAATGAAAACCCCAAATAGATATTTAAATATAAGTGCAATAGTAAAGGAATCGCTGACAACAGTATTTCTTAACGCCCTCACACGCGTTCGCAAGGATTTACACCAATAAAAATAAGTTTTTTCAACCCTTTTTCCCCAGATTCTCAACGGGCCAATGTCTTAGTCCGTGAAAATTTGATTGAACTACGCATAATAAGTCCTTAAATCCACTAATCAATTAAGTAAAAACCTCGAAAACCCCTTTAATACTATCATGATTATCGTTAAATCCCTTACAGAAACCTTTAAGTTTTTTACAAAAACCTCTAAACTCTGTAACACATTTAGTTTCAGTAATTTAATTAAAGAAGTAGAGGCTTTATATGCGAGCAGACCATAGGCACGACCACTGGCTTTTTCACTTGAAATTTTACCAAAAGTAACTATCTTGCCTATTAATACCAGCACTTGCCTCAACACTACCATTAGAAAGATCAAAAGAGTTTATACGACCAGTATATCACTTTTCTTCTTCAAATTATTCTTATAGTTGATAAGGATTACGCGGTAAGTAAAACTTTTGTTAAGAGTTAGAGAGGGGGAAAAATTATAACAGTAAGTCATACAACTTCCTCGATGTTGAATTGCGCCCGTTTTTCAATATCTTCCGCAAAATAAGAGTTAAACTACCAGAATATTATTCTTTGTTTTCCAATATCTTTACCGGGTAAACCAAGGATTACTACCTTTAGTATTTAACGAATTACATATCGATTTGGAAAATATACGGTAACTTCAAAGACTAATTTAACTACGATACTAATATTCCCTGATAATATAGGGATCGGAACATTATCACGTGATCTAATATGTTAGATTACAAAAAAAGAGTCGAGTATTAAAATGAATCTCTTGAATAGAATGTTTCACAGGCTCATATTTTACCAACAAACCATAGATAATATAGGAGTTGGCAAAGACACACTGCGCTAATAAGTTCGCCAGGCTATCAAAAGTTACAACGAGTTCGAATACATCCTATAGTGTCTTGATGCTACCTGTAAAGGATTCTTTAACTAGTTTCGAATTTTGTTTACAATCCTAATTATACGAATACTGAGCTTAACTAATATAGACCTTTAAGCTTAAGAGTTTAACGACGACGATAAAAACCCCTCCCACACGCATTACATTTACCGCAAGTATGGCAATCTTGGGTAATACGGCTAACAAAAAGCCCAGACCTGGAATCTCAATTGTCAAGTGACATAAGAAAGAGAATATTCCTCGTCGTCAAAATCTTTAAGTTAGGTACGAAAATTGCCGTTGAATACCAAAAGGTATTGGATTTACGGTAAATAGAACTTCTAAGTAACACGAAATACCAAACTCTAATAAAAATAAGTAATATACCGCATATAATACCCTTCTATCTTTGACTGTAAATACATTAAACGCGTTACAGACTTTAAAGTCGTAGAGCTTAAAAATGAAAAAAATAAGCTTAAAGTTATAGGTTGGTATAAAATATTGACACTTGTTCGAAAGTAACGTAATAACTAGCTAACCACGTTTTTTATACCGCCTAATATGTAAAAATCCTTATCGTCTTCATAATTATAAAGATCTTGACTTTATATACTTGTTTACTGTTTGAAATAATTACGCAGAATAAGTCTTTAAAATTATTATTCCACATACGGTGGCAATACGGTATTTAATAAGAGGTTATTTATAATATATTTCTTTGTGAAGAAACACTGACATTATTACATAATTTGACCATACGGATACCAGTAGAGCTAGAGTTGGCTTCAGCCTTGGAAAAGATTTTTTTTGTTGGGATAGACTATTGTTACTATAGTTATTAAGCCTATTATCTTACACATTTTATAATCCCGTAATACATTCTTTCTTTTCCTTAAAAATGAAAAGAATTTTAGTGTTAATTCTGATGTTTAGATTAACGATCTAGTTAATATTAAAGGTGACTAAAAGTTTCTATTTAATTTGAAATAGGTACACCTTTAGTTTCAATTTTAAGGGTTAAAGACGCTTATATTAAACCTAACGAAATCAGATTTTTGTTTATTATATCGACGCTTTAATTATCCGGTAGCTAATAAGCTATATAAAGTTTGAAACGAATAGCTAGAAAATATTGACTTGCTAGCTATAAATTCAGTTAAACGGCTTTACCATAATGTATTTCAAACTCTCTGAGAGTTTAAGTTTACGTTAAGATCAATTGAATCTTTAATTTTAACGTTTTTTTTCAACGTATTTTACCCGGATAATCAGTCTTTATTTTACATTGTTAACTTTATAACCGTACTTTAAAACGCTAACTCCCTAAAAACTATTGCAGCGAAAGAAATATGAAAGGTATTACGTAGTTTGTTGGATCAATACGTAACTCGGACCTCCAAATATACAATCCATAATACTAGTATTTATTTCGTTATTATGAAGTTTTAAATGAATATTTAATCGAGAGGTATTAGATGTAAATAGATTCCAGTTAATGCCCAATAAGGTATTGACGAAGTTATAAAGCCTTATATATTTTCACAATGAGCGTATAATATATTACTTTGGAGATTAGAAACTTTTTAAGTTTAGATATATGCCTACGAATAGATGTAAGAAGCCTTAAAGATACTATTAACCCTAACAATTTTATATCAACCTTACTGATATTTGAAACCTACCTATATATAACGACTAAATTGTCATTATCGCCAAATACCTAAAAGCAGACTATAGAGTATAGCAAATCCTTAAAGGAACCGAGGAAGGTATCGGTACATTGTTAGATTAATAATACCCTTAATACTAAAAACGAACCATCGAGAATAGATTTTTTTTTTGCCTCTTTAAAGTAAAGTCTTCACGTGAAAAGAGTTGGGAAAATAGGATAAACCCATTAAAATAATGAACATCGTTAACTTAAACGTAGTGGTTAAAACCGTTAACGATTTCGTTACATTATATACCACGTAAATTGAGCCGTATAAAAAACCTCGCAAATTCGATAAAATCCTTCAGATAAAAACCTTCGATTCGAACGGATAAACTAATATAATCCTCCTAAGTCTATCGTTAATAAGCTAATAGAACATCGACGGCGTAGAAAATTAATTAGGATAGGGATATATATTAAAAAAAAAAGGACGTTAACGTGGATTATAAACTTGGCAAGGCATATATAACAATATGGATATTTAAAAAAAAATTGATGTAGACTTCGCCTTGAAGCTTCAAGTTAAACAAATTATTAACACACTAGTAAAACACGTAAAAAAAAGCAACCGAGTAAATATTAACGCCTTTTCTATATAAAAAGTTATTTAACTTGTGTTGTTGACGTAATTTAAAGAATGAAAGTCATAATCTTGAAATTAAGGATAGTACACGAAGTTTAAGATAAAACCACGAATCTGTTATACGAAACATTACATCTCATCGTTCAAAAATACGGTAATGAAAGAAAGAATTGAATCCTCACTTATTCGCCTACAATCCAAAGAATTAGCAAGCATTTAATTGTCATAATTGATGCCAATTAAACTGTTAATGTAAAAGGTATGTTTACCAGTAATAGCTGTAACATTACGTAAATATATACGAAATCCGTTATAATTTTAACGGATTATATTATTGGAATTCACGAAAAGGTTGATGGATAAGTTTTTGGCCGGCACGGTAAGATTATACGTTGAACTTCCATACGAATTATTTCAAAAGATTTATTAGTATTTTGATATACCAAACCTATTTTAGAAATAAGCTATGTATAAAAACTTGAATTTTTGATCCGTACCTATTAATCATGTTGGTGTTGAAATAATAGTAATTGCAATGCAGTAGGTTAACTTTACTTATAGTAAAGTTGACCATACTAACTATAAGTTGAATGTATTGTTTTTAGGCGAACTGTATTGGCTGAAAATCAAGTAAAGTATACGCTCACTTTATACTAGAGCACGTTTCAAGTAATCGATTATACAAATTGATGCGCAGAACGGCTCGCGGTCTGCCAAACGTGGAACAATACATCCATCACTTAACAAATGCAATACTACTGTGACTTCGATCGATAAAATCGATAACGTTGCAACATCTAATGCCCTACCAACACTTATCAGTGTTTATTAGGTTAGATATAGATAGGCTAAGTAAAAGAAGAAGCTGATTTCTAGTTATTACTCTTTGTTTAAGCCAGTTAGAGGAAATATTCCTAAGAAAGACCTTTACTAATATGTCAGTCTTTACAGAAGCAAGTAAGAAATACTTGTGAACTATATGATTCTTTAATTCAGTCTAGATATAGCGACGATATCTTTACTGAAAATACTAAGAACTCTTGACTAGGTTCTTTTTAAAAACCGTTCAAATTAACTGATGAAAGTCTTAAATCAACAAGTTGGCAAACAACTAAGTAATACTTCAAATAACTATAACAAATAACCTCCGACCTTTACTAATAACAAACAAGCTCCGAACTTACCCTTCATACTAAACCCTTACCCTTACTCCACTTTTTTTATACTTTAATTTGTTCGTTAAAATCGTTATCGTAATCGAAACACCGAAAACCACCGAGTCGCGCTGAGAAAGCCACGTAGCGTGACTTCACGTTAAATTATTAAGCTCTACACTAATCAAAACATTATGATAGCTACTGCAAGCCCTTAACTTAAGTCCCTTAACGACCATATCAAGAAGGATATAATTAAAGTTCTCGGCTTCTTTTTGGTAAATAATTACAATGAAATTAGTTGGAAACAAAATATCGATAAAGATTCAATTAAAAATCACATATTGAAATTAGTTAGTTACTTTATCTTCGATTAAAACGGCCTCAAATTTGATTATAATGAAACCGCCTTTCAAAGTTTCTGGAAATTTTTTAAGGATTAAATTTTTAGTATATAATAGTTAATTAAAAAGTATGTTAGAATAGTACTATGTGCAGTGTAGTAAGTCAATTTTACTGTAAGTAAAGTTGACTATACTGAACTTCAATTTTAGCATATTATTTGTGTAGACTTACTGCATTGGGTGTAAATCGAGTACAATACGCTGCACTTAAACCTAGGACACAGGCCAAGCAATTAGTTATACAAATTATAGTATAGACCAGCTAGTTGTCTGCCAAACCTAAAACAATAGATCCACCACTTGAACAATAAAATACTATTTTTACTTCAACCACGATTCGAATCGATAACGTTGCAACGATCTAAAATCTTACTAATACTGATCAGTGCTTATTTGGTGAAGTACAGATAAGCTAAGTAAAAGAAGAAGATAATTTCCGGTTATATGCTTTACGTTATCATCAGGGTAAACGAAAGACTTTTGCGAAGGGTCTTTACTGTTGCGTCGGTTTTCACGATAGTAAATAAAGAAGACTTTTAGGCTACGTCGGTTTTTATGGCAGCTTAGAGGTAGTGACGGTATCGCGACTGAAAACAACAAGAAATCTTTTTGGATCCTTCTTAAAGAAAAATATTGATATTAACTATCAGAAGTCTTAATGTTCGGCAAGTTGGCAAACAGCTAAGTTAATACTACTACAGGTATTATTACAATAAAAGAACAACCAAATGCTTATATTAAATAATATATAACAACAAACGACCTTCGACCTTACCCTTTACACCAAAACTCTCCTCCTACTGTACTTTTTCCACTTCCTCTACGTTAATTCCATAGTTAACATCGTTACTTTAAGCGAAAATACAAAGTTACATTAAGAAAGCTACGTCGCGCAACCTAACGATAAGTTGCGAAGTTCTCACGCAACTTCACGCTAAAACACCAAGTCCTCGCGCCTAAATATTACCAAATCCCTCATACTATGCATCCTATATAAACCAGCACATTAAGATGGCTACAGTAAGCGATTACTTTGAAGCCATTACCGACCCTGCCAACAAAAAAACAATTATGGTCTTCGGATACTTCTTTATCAAATGCTATAACTACGATTTTGAAGGACAAATTATTTATAAATACTGAATTAAAAATACCTTACCAACTTTATCGGCTATTACATTTTTGAGCACTGTAATACTAACGATCCTAACCATGCCTTTATCAACTTTCATAACTTTTTAACGACTAGACCATGGATATATAGACTTTAGTTTTAAAAGGGGTTAATATAAAGATTAAGGTAAAACTTAAGCGACAAGGAGTCTATTTAATAGTTTAAGACAATAAAAAACTAGTATAAAAACTCTTCGACTTAGCCTAACTTTAAAAATTCCTTGAAAACATATATCCTAAGAGAAATTGTGTTAAAGAACCTTACCATCCTTATACGCGATTTAGGAGATATCCCTTTTACTTTTAGCTAAGTTAAGCCTTTTTAAGCGTTGGCGATAAAAAAACTTTTAACCTGCTCGGTAGTCTAACACTCTTTCGTAATAGTGTAGAGTATACCCTTAGAGGAGACAAGTCACGTAAATCAAAAGCCACTAACGCGGCTAAGGGTATTAATGTTAGCTCTTTTTACAATGAATTCAATAAGATCGTTAGGTTCTCCAAAACCATTAAGTACCTATTTCCCCTAGTAATTCAATCGATAGGCCATTTAAAAACCTTTTCATAACAGGTTTTTCTACACGCGAGAGCCCACTATAGATCCAATTATAGGACTATACCCTCGAGCTAGGCGACTGGAAATTACCCTTAATAATGTACCTTAGAGGCTCCAAGGCTTCAATTTCTAGGAAATACCAATTAAGACTGGGATAACTATTGCGAATTATCTTGAAGACCTGTTAAAATGGTTAACATTAACTATAAGCCCCTTACATATTTCGTTAAGATATGAAATGATATAGAGAAGTATAACGAAAAGTTTACAATCTTTTCGATACTAAGATAATACCCTTTTTAAACATTTATAAGTGGATATAGGTTTTACCTTTAGGTTTTCACTTATTATTTTACGGAATCCTTATAAGGTACGACAGTGCCTATTACCTGACCTTTCTCACTCGAGTTACCACGTTTCGCGAGATTTACGATGATATGAAAAGTCACTTTAAGCACGATTTTCACCTCGCCTAATATTATATAAACTGAGTCATTACGCAGTAGCTTACAATAATAGCGAAGGAAAAAGGGGAGGAAATACCAATGGATATTTTAAATTAAATGCCTAACAAGTTGATGTTATACCATTAAGTAATAGGGAAAGCCTATGTTGACGAAGTTATACTTTGCAATCAAGTACAAACAGTAGTTACGGATGTTAGCAAGTTCTAATACACCCTATAACTCTTAGATATCACCTTTAAATGCTTTTTTAGCCAGTTGTATTCTTCTTTCACCACTATAATAGCGCGTATACCAAATTAGTTTAGTATATACCTCCAAGCCGGCAACTTTGCTAATGTGGATGAAAAAGACCTTATGGTGGCTAATTACTTTGATCGCAAATACAGTTATGGGTGATCCTAACGTTTAAGGTTTATCTTACCGGCTATAAACTAAAGGTTTCGTCTACGTTAGCGCTAATAAAGCTAAGATTTATGCGGACTTATTAACCGTAAATACTATTATTGTAATAGTAGTGAGAAATATTGGATTTATAACAAATTTGGTAATTAATTAACTCTATACACCCTTGCTGAATGAAATAATAGAAAGGTAATATATTATATTTAGTACGTTACTACATTGAAATAGGATTACTTGTTTTTAATCTCAAATTTCGAGGGTAACGAACTGAATGACGGCGACAATACCCCTAAGCAAGGTAAGTGGTATAAATATATTGCTCCTGGCGCAGCCTAATAACTATCCGATCACGTTTTTCTATACCGTTTAGGTGGTAAAGACCCTTACCTTTGCCATAATTAAACCTTTAACTCCTTATATACTTCTAATCTTATCAATCGCTATGCAAACTATACGTTTTAAGGTATTATATTAAATATAGGGGCAGTAAGGTATTTAATAGCGGACTATTCATAATACGTGGGACTGCGAAAGTGAAGTATTATAGCTATTAAAATTAACTGTTACAATATTAATAAAAATAAAGTTATTTTTAAACCAAGTAAACAACTATCGTTAATAGGAATAACGATAGTTCAAATTGTTAGAGGAATAAATATGTTTTATGTACCTAAGTTCTTTACCCCTTTTCTCTTTTATTTAAAGGATATAAAGAGCTTCGGTGTTAACGTCGATGTTAACGTAAATGAACCGGTTAAAAATAGCCAGAGGTTTCTTCACGCCTTTAAGTAGAGTTACCTATGGTTTTATCTTTAAAGCTCGGAAGTAGTAGTGTTAAACCTGACGGAGCCGAAGATATGCTAACTATACCAGGGTTTTAACCACTCAGCTGTTAATAGGTTATACAAAGTCTTGAAGTCTATAGGGTATAAAAATATGGAATCCATTGTCCAGGAAGTCATTAAGAGACTTTGTTACTACTGTTAAATGTATGTATAAACCTTCTAGAGATTTAAGTTTATATTAAAGAACTATAAGGATTTTAATTATGAGTTCTTTTATTAATATGTTTCATTTGAATAATAATCTTGTGTTTCATGTCGTCAATTGTGTAGTCTCATTTTACGGGGCTGAGTTTTTAAAGCCCCTTTCGGCAAAGGTTACGTGGGAAACGTTAATAATACTGTGGATTGATACGTACTTAGGCTTACCCAACTTTGTTGTTTACGATACCGGTATCAAAATTTACGACGATAGAGTTTTAGAAATATGTTGAAAAAATAGATATCTAGTGAAAACAGGTACCTGTAAAATCTTACTAAAGTATTGGAAAAGTTAAAATTGTATACGTTTTACTTAGCCAAGCGTATAATATTTTTACGTTGAATATTAAAAGCTTTATGAATCCGAAGGCACGTTTATCAATAGCGGTAAAAGAACTGAACGAAGATGTAGGCCCTAATGGCCTAGTGCTAACGTTATTGGTCTTTAAAACATATCCACGATTGACAAGTGAATTTCCGCTTTCAGTAAGTACTTAAAAACATGTTGCAGCTTACTACAAAGCTCAAAGGAAACTGTAAATATAATTGGTACCTTATCAGGTTAATTTTACTTTTAATATCAGGAATGAACCTTCAATAATCGACTTATTTAATTTGTTTTTGTAAAGTAAAGTCCTCATATAGCGTGAGCTGAGTAAATAGAAAAGCCCATATATTATATGAAGTATCGCGAACTTCAAAGTGGTTATTAAAACTGCTAATGATTTTATACCTTTTTTAATTACTTAGGTTAAGCATTATATTAAGATTAACAATAACAAAGAACCTTAAGTTAAGTAACGGAGTTAATACGAACCTCTTCCACCTATTATCGATAAGTCAATAGAACAGCGCTAGCGCGAACGACCCCCGAAAAAAAGGAACGTTAAAAGGGAGGAATATACACTAGGCCGCATTTACAATACTATTTGGTTAAGGAAAAAAGAGAAGGATAACGAATATTTGGTATTAAAACTCAGAGTATAAGGGATTATCGAAACCTTCGGAAAAAAAAAATTTAAAAGAGTGATAAAGTTGAGATTAATGGCTTATTAACTCGAACGGTAATATAATTCGTGTCGAAAACCGATTTTTACCTTTAAAACCAAAACGTTACGGTTTTGAAGACAAAGATTATTTACTAGGTTCAAAGGAAAACCACGGGGTGGAAATACAAAATATTACGTCTAATCGTTTAAGGATACAGCAATGAAGGTAAGGACTAGATCTGTACGTAGTAGCTAACGATTAAAAAAAAGTAAATATTTAATAGTCGTTTTAGCAGTAATTTACTTAATTGAAACTAATGGTAAAATTAAGTTTAATAGCCGTTATATAATATAAGCTTAAACTATTTAAAAACGGATTTAAAGCGGATCGTATTATTAGAATTTCTATAAGAATGACGTAGTTTTTACTCATAAGAAACGGTAATTCGGTACGTTAAACTATAATAAGAATTATCTAAAGTAAATGTTTATTAGTTTTTAACCTATTAGTTGTATTTTTAGTTACGGCTAACGATGAAGTCTTTAATATACGACCCGTATTTTTTAGTAACGTAAAAAAGTAACTTTAGCGTAGTAGGCATATAAATTGACAATACTCTTTTCGTCGGAACAGCTAGCTTTATGGAATCGTAACAGTAGGCGATTAAGGACTTTAAGTTCTGGAATTATAAACCGATAACGACGTTGGCGAAAATTAACCAACTTGATTTAAATATATTGTTAATCCGCATATTTGGTGTTAATACCAGCCTTAGCTTTCGTTAAAAAGGCTAGTGCACTATTTTAGATATAATTAACAAGATTGATATATCTAAGGCTTAACGGTATTCAAAGTAGCGTACTCGTGACAGCTGTATTATTAGCTTATATTAACCGAAAGCTTTTTACAACCTCTTTATTTCGGTATAAGTATAGGATCCAGTAAATAAAACTTGAACCGGCTGAATAAGATATTCGAGTAGTAGATACAAAACCTAAACCACGGGATTAATATGGTTTTAATCCACTTGTCGAAGAATGAGTTAATAATCTTTACGGATGAGTCTTTTGTAAATAACACCGACCTTTTTTATAAATAGACTTCCTGATAACCTTTGTTAACCAAAATGGGCGAAAAAATCAATTTAACATTACTGGTAACTTAATCCATTAAATCTTGGTTAAATGTTCAAGTATAATACGAAATATACTAGCTTCGGAGGTTTATAGTATAATAATAGGTTTTAATATAATCATAATACTATAGAATACTCTTAACCTTAATACCGGGTAATTGAAAATTCCTCTTATTCTGATGGTAATTTGTATGGACTCGAAAAGCTTATTCGAATACCTCTTAAAACTCGAAACAACTACTAAAAAAAGTTTGATGATCGACGTATTAGTACTCTATAAAGCGTATGAAGGGAGGAAGATTAAGAAATTCTGATGAATTAACGGTAAAGATAATCTTACTAATGCCATGACAAAAGCAGTACCAAATAAGGCTCTGGAAAGGTTTGTAGATAGAAATAGGCTAACTATACGCATCGGGGACTATGTTGATAAACCAACTAGTAAGCCTAAGTTACGTGTCGGCCACCAGGGTTATGCTAGAAAATCGGAAGACTGCCAGGAGAGAAGAGGCGAAGGCTACAATAGAGACCTATTTAATTAATACGGCTAAAGTAGAAGTTTTTAAAGGCCTATAGCGGGAGAACTTTTTGTACGAGTTAATAAATTTGAATCTCGAAAAAATGGAGTAATGAAAGCTAAATGGGGTCAATTTACATATAATCGGGTTCAACTCAGTATGGAGGTTAATAGGAATTAAGAGGGGATTGGCAAGTTAACGAAGTCATTATTTAATACTAATTGGAAAATATTGATCAACTACACCGGCGTGTACGCACAAACTAAAAAGCCACCAATGTTCAAATGGTATAACGTGTAGTGTAGTGAGTCAACTTTACTTTAAGTAAAGTTAACTATGCTAAACTGCAAAATAAGCGTATTGTTTGTGTAGACTTGCTGCATTAAGTGTAAGTCGAGTACAGTACGCTGCATTTTACACTAGGGTACGGGCCAAGCAATTGGCTATATAAATTATAGTGCAGACCGATTAGCGGTCTGCCAAACCTACAGCAATAGATCCACCACTTGACTAATACAATACTACTGTTACTTCGACCACGATTCGAATCAACAACTTGGCAACAATTTGAGGCCCTATCAACAAAGGAGTTAAAATAAGTCAAAATCTAATCATTTTCGACGTGGGATATACGTGTTAGAAAACAATACCATCAAGCTGGTAAAAACCCTTTTCGAATAGATATAACTTAAATATTTCCTTCAAAACCTACGCTTAAAAGAAAAGAGCGTTAAAGTAATTTAACGCAGTTATACGCAATTTAGGGGACCCCTTTTTAACCCCCGGCTAAGTTAAGCCTTTTTATGCATTAATGATAAATAATTTGTTAATCTGCTCGGCAACCCATTATCTTTACATAACAACGTGGAGTATGTTTTTGGTGGCGGCAAAGCGCGTGAAGCAACGGTCGCCAACATGGTAAAAGGTATTAACATCGGCTTTATTAAACGGTTAATTAAGTAAAATCTTCAAATCCTTAAAAACTCATTTCATGGCTAAGTCCCCTTTACCCTTTAACCCTTTCCTTAGAATCGACAAATTCTTTAAGACGAAGATTTCTATAGAAGGTACACCTAAACGCGCAAGCTTATCATATATATTACTGTAGGACTTTATCCATTAGGTCATGCGATTAACAATTACCCTTAATACTATAACTCGGAAGCTTTAAGGTTTAAATTAACAGGAAATACCAATGAAGATTGAGATGACTATTGCAACCTTTATCTCAAACTTTTCAAAATATTTAATATTAATTACAAGCTTTTAATGAACTTTTCCAAGGTTTGTAACAACGTAAAATTTTAGAACAGAAAGCCTTATAACCTTTTTGATACGAAAATAATATATTTTTAAACATTTACAAGTAAATGAAGGTTTACACACTTTAGTTTTTACTTAATATTCCACAAAATCTTTATGACGTACGTAAAAATCATTTTTTAACCTTTTTAATGCGGGTAAAAACTTTTCGCGAGATTTATCACGGTATAAAAAGTTACTTCGAATACGATATTCACCTTGCGTAATATTATACGAATTGGGTTACTACAAGGTGGACAACGATAATAATAAAGATGTTGGTAGGCCTTTATCGTTGAAACGTAGGCGATTCGAATCACTGTGCTCGAAGTAACTAGTAATGCATTGAAATCGGTTGTGGTTGAATTGTAAGTTCTAAGTTTAGTAAACCGCTAGCGGGTCTTGACACTAATTTTTATGGCCAAACGCTTTGGCCTATACTCTACTTTAAAATAGTTATTTACTGCACTACACTTGAAGTTAGTTCTACAAATTGTAGCCAATTTGTAGTAAGTATAATCAACCAAACTAATAGTTTAGTTGACTTGACTTTACTGTATTTAGATTCTATTCTAACACTGGCGGCGTTTTTTTTTTGTTCTTGTATGCCAGTGTGGTTTTCCATTAATTGGTGGCAACATTTACAATTTCTCCCTAATTAACAAGCCAAACCCCTATCAGTTCCGATCAATCTGTATTAGAATTAACTCCAATTACGGCTCTTTGCTTCTTATTTCCGAGTCTTTTATTTTTTAACTCCCGTGTACCGGTTTTTCACCACAAACTTATACACATTACGTATTTTACCACTTACTTACTTTTTATCAGTAGTTCAACCTACTGGTATTATTATCAATACCTTTGCCACCATTACTATTAATATCATTATCTTGGCAGTTTTTAAGTTTGTTAAGGTCTCCCTAATCATCTAGATTACGTATCGGGTAGTCTACGTAGCCCTAGATTCGCACGGTTGACGTATTACTATTCACAAACCTTTTTAGGACGTTATTGGACGTGACATTGGTTAAAGCGTTCTCGGTGTTATCTTTTCCATTAATTTACCAGAATTCTGCGATTTTCCATATTTCGTATTTTTTCTTTAAATTCATTAGGTTTATTATTAAAGGTTTTTTGTTATTCATACCTGACTTCAATAGGCATTCGTAAAGGCTTCGGGAATTTATGAATATTACCGCAAGTATCAGAGGTAATACTGGCTATTTAGTGATAATCCTTAATATATTCTTAGTTATTATACCGATATTCAAACCTTCTATTATGTCGTATACCTCCGATATTAATACGTTTCGTATTATACGTTTATATCAAACAGAAATTTAGTGTATAAGGTTTCCAGTAATTGTAAATTGGCTTTTAAACCTTTTTTTGTCAACGAGTATTACAAGGAATCCGATTTGCGATATCAGGTTAGTATTATTAGAAAATAAACTGTTCTCAAATATTATTAACTTAGTCTTTGTTTTGTTAACCAATACTATAATGATTTTTTTCTAAATATTTCATTTATTACCTAATTCTTTTATTTCATTTGTTAAAGTTCTAGTTTTGTAGATTTTTAGTTTTTATTATAATATCTAGTTCGTACGATGCTGCCGGTTAATATAACATAATACTATAAACTATATGGGCTCTTTATTTTATTTATCTTTGTGATTTTTCCCCGTCGGCCTCATCGATAGTCTTTAGGCTCGTAACTTACTCTTTTCAGCGTAAGATAATATGGGTGCCGTTTTTAAACTTAATACTATAAATGTTGGTAGAGCCTTAAATCGTTGCAACATTGTCGATTCGATTGGTTGAAGTAACAGTAGTATGGCTTGGTCAAGTGGTGGATGTATTGTTTAGGTTTGGTGGACTGCTAGCTAGTCTATACAGTAATTTGTATGGTCAATTTCTTGGCCCGTGCCTTAGTGTGAAGTGGGCAAATACTATACTTAACTTATATTTAATATAGTAGACACCAAAAACAATATAATCAACTTGAAGTCAGTATAGTCAACTTTACTGTAAGTAAAGTTGACTTACTGCACTGTAAATACTATTATTTTAGTATTGGCGTCTTTTTGGTTTTTGCGCATACGCTAATGTAGTTGGCTAATCTTTTCCAGTAAGCGTGAAACTATGACCTCGTTCACTTGCCAGACCCCTGTCAATTCCAATTGATTTCCACATGAGAGTGTACCCATTTACTCTTCAATTGACCCTAATTTCCGTTAGTTACCTTATGGTTCTGTGGTCCCACTTTATCGATTCCTATGAAGAGCTTTCCTCTTATAAACTTATATAAACTTTTAATTTAGCCTTACCAGTCAATTAAGTTGCTATCGTTATTTCCCTGGCAATCTTTCAGTTTACCAGAATATTCCTGAGCGCCGTTACGTAATTTAGCTTTTCCTGGCGGCTTTTCGATGTAGTTTTTGATATATATAGTTATTTTGTTGCTGTTTACAAACTTTTACAAGGTTTCATTCGGTAACTCCCTCATTATAGCGCTAGAGGGATTATTCGTTCTATCAATTTACCGTAATTCCTCTATTTACTTGCTTTTGTAGGCTTCGCTAAGTGTTATTATGTCGATTATGAGGCATTTTTCGCTGGTGATTCCAAGCTTTAAAAGGAATTTGAAGAAACTCCTGGAGTCGGTACAAATTACCACCAGTATAAAATGAATTTTTAGCTATCTAGTAATAACGTTAATGGTTTCCCATAGTATCATTTCTATATTAAAGCCTATTATTATGTCCTAGATCTTTGAAGCCAATACGTTTCGCGTAATCCTTTTACATTTAATAAAGGTTGAATAAACCAGACTACCTATAATACTAAATTGATCCATCCGCCTGTTTTTGTTAACGAGGGTTATTAGGAAGTCGATTTGTAAAGACAAATCTTTGTTATCTATAAAAGACTAGTCTGTAAATATTATTAATCTAGCTTTCAATAGATCGATTGTAACTATATTACTCCTGCGGTTTAGGTTTTATATTTTCTACTTAAACCTTTTGTTCAACTTATTCAAATTGTTATCTATTAGGTCATCTGTTTTTACTGCGATAGACAGATTGGGAGAGGCTTTCCATTGATATAGAATAGTAATAAAGTTGTTACGAGCACGTTATTACAGGTATTGCTAGGCTTTAACTACGTTAGTTTTGCCGATTATAATCAAATTAACGCTTTATCCTTTTTAGCGAATGTTAAAACCGTTATTAATACTAAGTATACGCATTGACGATACGTTAAAGTCAAGTTGATTACCTTTCGCTAGCGTTGTGACCGGCTTATGATTTCAGAACTTGAAGTCTTCAACCTCCCAGTGTTAGGATGTTAAAAAGCTAGTCGTTCCGAGGAAAATTATATCGTCAATTTATATACCTACCAGGCTAAAGTCTTTTTCTTAAGTTACCATTTAATACGAATCGTAAATTAAAGAATTTATACTTAGACGTAATTTAAAAAACGATGAATAGGTTTAAAATTAATAGACGTTTGTTTTAACTAATCAATATAGTAATTTAATATATTATATTATCTTCCCTAAATTTCAATATCTAGCAGTTTCTATGATAACTTAATCAAAACGATTCGTTATTAGTTGATTGATAATTTCTTGTATATTTTCTTTCTATTTCAATCATTAAGTATAAACTTACCTTTAATTTTAGTTGGCCTACTTATTTCTAAAAAGACTATTAAACGCTAGTTCATTTTTTAAATTGTTGGCGATTACGTTAAGATTTTGTTTTTACTTTTATTCTCGTATCCTTAGCCGTTTACTCGTAGCTTTTCATATAGACTCTTCGTAGTCTTGCCATTAATCTCGTAAATAATACTTGACTTGAAAATCGTAATATTTGGGGTTTAAAGGTTAAAGTTGACCTTTAACACGAATTATATGACTCTTTAAGTTACTAAGCCTTTAATCTTGACTTTATCGCTTTTTTAAAAGGGTTCGCCGAAATTTTTCATAATTCCTTATATTGGAAGCTTCAATATCAAATTTTAGTTATCCTTTTATTTTTTGTTTACCTCAACAGTATTATAAATACAGCCTAGTGTTTATTTCTATTTTTAAATATTCGTCTTTTTAAAGGGTTGTCCACTCTGGTGGCGTTTTATAGGCCCATCGATTATAAGTAAATAAGGTTCTTGTGAATTCTGTCGTTTTAATTAATGGTATTTATAGTTAGTAGCCTTAATATAGAGCTTAACTTAAGAGGTCTAGAACGTTATAAGGCTGTTAGCAAATTTAACAATTATTTTAGGATTAGTGATACTTAAGATTTTATTAGGGCCCTCTTATTTGTCCGGCTCCCGCCATACAAAAACTTTACTTTATAACGGTAAAATAAGTACGTCGATAGTTGTAAGGCTATTCCTGGTGTTAAAAGCGTCGTTGACCTAGCGGTATACCGATTCCTTCCGCAATTTCTTTAGGGTCTTACCGTAGCCTACAGCTCGTTTTTAGGTACTTATTAATAGAGGAGATTCACTTGTTAGACGTAGATACATTCTAAAGACTAGTTACGTTGATACCAAGCCGTTAGGGTGCATAGTATAGTTTAAACCTTTTACCGCTATTTAAAGGTGAACTTCTAGATTCATAAAGCTTTCAATTTTTATTGTAAAGATGTTGTACGCTTGGAAAAGTAGTATGTATATCTTTTTAACCTTTTCAATGCTCCAATAGATCTTTAAAAATAATTGTTTATACTATATACCTATTATTTTGGTATCTTCCTAAAACTCAGTCACCGTAAAATTGGTACCGGTATCATGGAAAACGACGTTAGGTGGGCCTGAATACCTATTAATTCATAGAATTTTCAGTATTTCCCACGTATCTTTTTCCGAAATAGACTTTAAAAGCTTAACTCCGGAAAAAGAGATTATAAAGTTAATGAAATAAAGAACAGGCTTATTATTTAGGTAAAATATATTAACACCAACGTTACAGTTGAAGTTCTCATCCTTTTTTAGTGTAAATCTGAATTTTTGAGGGACTTGGATATATATTTGGCAATAGTGGAAAAGCTTTTCGATAGCTTTTAGAGTAAAGTATTTCATATCTTTATAACCTATAAACTTCAGGACTTTGTATAGCTTGTTAACGGCTGGGTGGTTAAAACATCGATGTAATCAGCATTTATATAGCTTCGTTAAGTTCAACACAACTACCTTTAGTCGTTAAACATAAAACTATTAGTACCCCTACTTAAAGATGAAGGGAAACCTTTAGCTGTTTTTAATCAACTCATTGACATTAACATCAACGTTAACTCTAAAAGTCTTTATATTTTCCAAGAAAAGACGGAAAAATGTAGGGGACTTGAGGATATAAAACGTAATTTCTCCCACAACAGTTCAAATTACGGTTTTCTTAAGTAACGATAATTACTCACCTAATCTGAAGCTAACTTTAACCTTGTTAGTATCATGACGATTAATCTTTATGCCTGTAATTCTTTCATTTCATATGGCTACAGATTACGAATGGCTTCATATTAAGTATATTATTGCCTTTATGTCTGGTATAATACCTGGAAACGTGTGGTTGGCGTAATAATCGCGAAAGTTAAAGGTATATAAGGAGTTAAGAGTTTGATTAAGGCAAAAGTAAAGGTCTTCTCTCCTTAAACAATATAGGAAAGCTTAGTCGGTTAATTACTGAACCGCGTTAGAAACTGTATCTTTATACAACTTGATTTACTTAGGGCTATCATTACTGTTTATTAGGTTATCGCTTTTAAAGTCTGTAATTTAATCTCAATGATCATATTTAAATGTAGTAGGAGACTATATATATTATATCACTTTTCTATTATTTCGCCCGTCGGAGAAATAACGATTGAACTAAAAGCTAAAATTATTATAAATGTTGGTAGGCTTTTAGACGTTGCAACGTTGTCAATTCGAATCGTGGTCGAAGTAGCAGTATTATTGCAGTAGTCAGATGGTGGATGTATTGTTCTAGGTTTGACAGACCGCTAGCCGGTCTGCACTGTAATTTGTATGGCCAATTGCTTGGCACGTGCCCTAAAGTGAAGTGTAGCGTACTGCATTCGACTTACACCTAATGCGATAAGTTTGTACAAAACAATACACTTGTAGTAAGGTCAACTTTACTTAAAGCAAAGTTGACCTACTGCACTGCATGCAATACCATTGTAATACTGTTTCAATACTGTCGGCTTTTTGTTTTTGTGCCTCTATGCTAGCGTGACTTGCTATCAATTGGTGACAACCTCTGAAGTCCCTCCTTAATCCACAAGCCAGACCCCTATCAATTCCAATCAATTTGTACTGAAAATAACCTTAATTATGGCTCCTTATGGCACTTTTGCTCCATTCCTCCGAGGCCTTCATTCCTCAAATCCCGTGCACAGATCCTTCGCCACAGATTTGTGCAAATTAAGTACACCACCACTTGCGTACCTTTTGCTAGTAGTTCAAACTACTTCCATCGCCACCATTGGCCTAGCGGTCTTCCTGTTTGCTAAGGCAATCCTTTACGTAACGTGCGTTAATCCACCGGAACTTATCGATTTCCCGGGCTTCGTATGCCTCCCTCAACGCCATCATGTCTATCATCAGGCGTTTTTCATTGGTCATGCCTAATTTTGATAGACATTCGTAAAGGCTCCAGAAATCGATACACACCACCACAGGTATCGGTGGTTGACCCAGCTATTTGGTAATAATCCTTCATATGCCGTCAGTTACCATGCCGATATCAAAGCTTACTATCATACCATAGACTTCAAAGGCTAATACGTTCCGAGTTACACGGTTACACTTCATAAATATCCAATACACAAAGTTCTAAGTAATCGAAAATTGCCCTTCAGACCTATTATCGTTAACGAACATGATTAGAAAGACAATTTTTGATATAAGGTTAGTATTATGAACAAATGACTCGTCCGCAAATATTATTAGCTTTGCTTTCGTCAAATCCATAGAAATCATGTTAATTCCTTTTTTCACATAGTTCATTTGCCATTCAATCCATTTATTTAACTTATTAAAGTTTTTATTTTATGGGTCTTATGCTTGTTCCGCAATGGAAAAGTCGTACTATGCTTCCGGTTAATACAACGTTGCGATGTAGGTCGTACGAGCCGTCTACTCTAGGTATCTCTATACCCTTGCCTTGTTAGTATTGTCGATAATATTTAGGCTCATGGCTTACCTTTTTCGGCGTAGGCTAATATAAATGCCGCTTTTAGCATAAATACTATATATACGAAGTAACGATCCGTTAAAGTTAGATTATATACCCTTAGCCAAAGTTTTGACTAACTTACACTTTTAAAAGCCTAAATTTTCGATAATACGTTATTTCGCCGCCACAAATCCAACATCACCGAAAAAAAAGGGTATTGTTAGTTTACATACCCACGATACCAAAATCTTTACCTTTTGTAATTAATAGGCATAGATCAAATATTAATGTCTTTATAGCTAACCTGTTTTTAAAAAATATACTTAGTACGTTAAAAATTAGTAGACGCCAGCCTTAACTAATCCATATAAAGGCTTAATACAATACATTATCGTGCTAGCTAGAAACTTATCTCTTAATCCTTATGGTAATTCCAATAGTATAATCCGCGAAAAATCGGTAATAAATTACGTATATGCTTATGTAATATCTAGGCCATTAAGTATAATCTAACCTTTTATGCTAACAGTCAAACTAATAACAATAATAACGATCAAAGATTATCTAATCTTCGAGATTATAAGCGATTAAGTAAGGATTCAATCCTTACCTTTATTACCGTATTCTTAGGCGATCAGCCGTAACTTTTCGTACGGCTGATCCGTGATTTTACCCTTAACCTCTTATTTCATTCTCGACTTAAAAATAGTGACATCTTAACCTTTCAATTACGTTAACGGCACTAATTTTATAACTCCCTGTAATAAGAAGCCGTTAATTTATACTTAGTTACTTTCCTTAAAAGGCTTACCCGATATATTAATAATGCCTTCGGCGTATAGCTTAAGGGAAAGTTCTTTGTCAAACTTCTCCTTTTAAAACACCCACACTGTTATATATACATTGCCAGGCCTATAGTCTCTATTATCCTTCTCTTTAGTATGTATCCTTCTCTTAGGTAATCTTCCACGCTGTCGGCGTTTTATTGGCTTATCAACAGTCGGTTCGGAAGGGTTGTATAAGTTAATTCGCTCGGATCGAAGGTCGTCGACGTTAAAATATTTATTAAATTCAAGGGATATTCTATACAGCTTAACTTATATAGCTTAGAAAGTCTTGGGGCCATTAGCAATTTTAACCATTATGTTTAAGTTAGTAATACTTAAAATCTTATACGGCCTATCTCATTTACCTGGCTTTAGCCACATAAAGACTTTACTTTAAAGGGGAAGTAAAAGTACATCTATTATTAAAGGTTCGTTTTTAGTATTAAGGGCATCGTTAACCTAACGGCGTGCCAATTCCTTCTTTAGTTCCTTTAATACTTTACTATATGCCATAACACGCTTTTAGGTACTTAATAAATGTAGCAACTTAACTATTATACGTGAATAAGCTCTAAATACTAGAAAAGTTAGTATAAGTCTGTTAGGGCCAATAATATTGTTAAAACCTTTTACTGCTATCTAAATTCGTATATTTAATTTGTGAAGCTTTCGATTTATAATATAAGGATGTTGTAAGCCCTTTACAGGAGTACCTATACCCTTTTAACTTTATCAATACCTTAATAAACTTTTACAAAAACCTATTTGTACTAAATCCCTATAAACTTTATATTAATTTAAAACTTTATTATAGTAAATTTGGTACCAGCATCGTAAACCAACACGTCCAATAGACCAAAATACGTATTAATTCACAAAGTACGTAATATCCTCTATGTTTACCTCTTTGTAATGGTCTTAAGGAACTTAACGCCGTAAAAAACCGAAACGGAATTTATAACATATAATACTAACTTACCATCCAAATAAAACACGTTTACGAAGATTTCCGAATTAATATTGAAATTTTCCATTAAAATAAACTTAAACCTTAAAAGGGCTTGAGAATATATTTAGCAATAGTAGGAAAGACGTTTAATTACCTCTAATGTTAGTAAATCCACATCTTCGTAACCAATTGCCTTTAATACTTTATAAAACCTGGCAATTTCGGGTAATTAAACCTACAATATAATTAACGAAGTTCTAACTCCATTGGGTTCAACATCACTACCTTTGGTCTTTAAAAAAGAAACTAGAGATACCCCTATTTAAAGCTAAGTAGAAATATTTTTCCGGCCTTAAAATTTATCAACTTATTAATCTAAACATTAACGTTAACACCAAGGTTCTTTATATCTTTAAAACAAAGAGGAAAGAGGGTAGGAACTTCAAAATATGGAAAATAATAAGGTTAATAACAGTTTTTACTATCGTCGATCCTAGTAAAGATATTTCTTTCCCAAGGTCAAAGTAAACTTAAGCTTTACCAGCATTCGAATGGTCAAATTCCGTAATAATATATGTATCCCTTCGTAACGCAATTTACTACGAATAGCCTCCTATTAAGTATCGTGTTACCCCCGTATCCTACATAATCCCCTAAAAAACTTGTTTCGCGTACCGGTTTTAAATGGTAAAGAGGTATATAGGGTTTGGGCTTTCATCTTTCTAACGGTGAAAAGGGTTTTTACTTATAAAACGGTATAAAAATAAGTAGTCGGCTAATTATTACGTAGCTTTCGAGTCAATACCAGTGTTAATACCGGTATCTTCGTGCCAGCCGATGGCCTTCGGCTTGTTTTCTTCCTCTTTAACTTCACTTTCTTTAAACTATGTAACACGTTTTATATAATCCTATTCTAAAATAAAAAGGTACTATATATAGTACATTTCCTATTTTATGTCACGTTCGACGGCAATATAACGAGTTAACCAATAGTCATGTTTACCGTAAATATAACATTTCTTAACGTTTAAGTTAAATTTTCTTAGCCGACTTAAAAGTTTTAAAAATGATAAATACCCTTTTCCGTAGGTAAAAGTCCGGATCTTTTATTAACCGTACTTACCGGGTCGTCTGTAACATCTTTTAATGCAATACGAACTGGAAGGATCTTATTCGTCACTGAATTCCGGAGCTTATGGGTATATACCAGTCGAGTCGGAGACTTGAGCAGTTACGATCGCCAACGAAAAATGAAATTAGCTAAAAACTCCTTCACAGGTGGTATCAGGGCATTACAAGCCGTATTCGAACTCTTTATAACCCGTAATTACTTTTCGGACCTATTAGCGTAAGGTAAATTCACTAGCTCTCACATCCCCCATTATCTGTTAACAAAATATGAGTTTGTCAAGTATTCAATTTAAAAGGTCAATTTTACTTTCCGACTCTTTTTCGTAATCCAATATATAGAACCACTTAAGAATGTTCCAATCCGTATAATACTAGGCGAGGTTAACATTGAATTCGAAATGGCCTTTTATACTTTCGAAAATTTCGCGGGAAAAGGTATAATTGATAAGGTATTAGAGGTAGTGATCCTTAGCTTAACCGGTAATAATACTAGGAAATAACAAGTAAAAACCTGGCAACTCGACTCTTATTTAGCGGCAAATATTGAAGAATAAGCGTAACTTAATATCGAAAAGATTGTACAGCTTACCGTTATACTTCTTTTTACCTTCCCAAATCTTAACAAACGTGGTAATTACCGTACAGTCCGTATCCTTCATGGAGACACGCCGAGGGGGAAGTATAATTTACTAGTTGTAAAAACCTCCTCACTTAGCTGGGGAAAGGGTTCAGGCTATTGTTAGTATTATTGGGTAAGGTAATTACCTTTAGCCGAGTTTGGACGAAAAAAACCAGTAATCGTACCCACAGTAAGCTCACGTATAAATCTGGTCCTTCCTTAACTTGGCTATTAAAACTAAACGTACTAAGGTGTTTGCGGGAAATGAGTCTAGTACTGTCCGCTGTGAGAAAGTTGGTGATAATTCTTTCGGTGTTAAAGGGTTTAGCGAGGCTCCTATTCAATGGATTGCTGAATCTAAGGGCTTGAAAGGTGTAAATCTAACGATTCTTCTCGGGCAAGTCCTTACGAATATATATATAGTTGTTATAGATTACTATTACTAACAAAATTTTTGCCCTTAACCGAGGCTAATTAAAGGTCTTCATCTGTAACGTATTTTTAAAGTAATTTGGCTAGGCTACCTTCCTTTCTTCTCTTCGTTTAGAGTTCGATACCTCGATTAATTAGGTTAATCTTTAACCTTATTTTTACCTGCTTTTCCACCTTTTACCACATATTAAAACTCCAGTTTCTAAACCATTTTTTAAAATCATGGAAGGCTAGAGGTCCAAGGCAGGTTCCAGTAATATTTATATCGAGAATAAATTAGCTGATAACGTTGATAAGGTGTTTTAGGGTAAAGTTTTTGGTAGTTTCGATATACTATAGCTCTTTGTTGTAGTGCTTCTCGAAGATATTTCCGAGGTCTTTGATTACCTTCTTTGGTTCAGGGTTGTCAACGGCATTAATTTCCATACTTTCTAAATTCATCGTGATAATCTGGCTGGTGTAAAGCTTGGTAGTGCATTTGGCGATCTGAGGGTATGGGGACTTGGCGATTCGGCTTAGACCTAGCATTTCAGCGTAAAATCACGCGATGTAGCTTTCTTAGCGTAACTTGTTAATTACTCGTATTTTCGCTTCAAGCAACAAACTTAACGATTAACGAAGTATAAAGAGAATGAATAAAAATAAAGTATGAATAGAGATTTGGTGTAAGTTGTGCGGTCGGAAGTAGTTATTGGTAGTGAAGGTTATTTGGCATAGGGACTTAGTCGTTTTTTTTACGATTTACAGTAATAGTACCTACAGTAGCAATTAACTTAGCTGTTTTCCAACTTTCTGGTTTGGTAATCTTTGAGAATTTAAATGGTTAATCTCAATGCTCTTCAAAAAGGATCAATAAAGATTTCTTAGTGTTTTCGAATAGCGATACCGTCACTTAATTATAAACTGCCGTGAACAACTACACAACCTATAAGTCTTCCCTACTTATTACCGCAAACAACTACACAACGTATAGGGGCCCTTCGCAAAAATCTTTCCTCTACCTTGCCTAACAAAGCGTAACCAGAAAGTAACTTTCTTCTTCTACTTAGTCAATCTGTACTTAACCTAATAAGCACAAATCAGTATTGGTAGGCCTTTAGATGTTGCAACGTTATTGATTTGAATCGTAGTCAAAGTAACAGTAGTATTGAAGTAGTCAGATGGTGAATTTATTATTCTAGGTTTGGCAGACCGCTAGCTGGTCTGAACTGTAATTTGTATGGCCAATTGATTGGCCCGTGTCCTAGAGTGAAGTGCAGTATACTGTACTCGACTTACACTCAATACGATAAGTTCGCACAAAGCAATACACTTGCAGTACAGTCAACTTTACTTACAGTAAAGTTGATCTACGGCAATACATGCAATACCATTGTAATACTGTTCCAATAATAAATCTAATTTTTTTGCTACTATTACAACCATAATTTTTATGGTTTACAAATATATTTAAATCTTACCCTTTTTGGCGCCACCATGGCTATTGTCTTTAGTCTGGAGTCGATAGGCTAAACCTTAGAGATTAAGGGCGCTCATGGGTATATTTGCGGTTGATGTAATTAACCATCGTAAAATCTTTTTTATTAATATCGGGGAAATTTCCGGGATGAGGGTATATACCGAGTAGGTTTGGTTTATATATTAGGATAGTTACAAGCGAGGAACGTAATTAGTTAAAAAAAATACTTTCCAAGTGGTATTTAGGCGTTATAGGACGTATTCAGACTCGTTAATACCCGTAATGAATGCCCGTACCTGTTAGTGAATTGTAGCTTCGTTAACATGAGTTGTCACCATTACTTAATAGTATAATATTAACTTTTTAAGCATTTAGTTTAATATATCTATTAATGTTTTCCCCCCTTTTTTCTTCGTAATTATCGTAGTTTACCTCGTGGTAGTCCAATCCGTGTGGTATTAGGTAAAGTAGACGTCGTATTTGAAGTAAATTTTCATATTAACGTAAACTTCGCGGAAAACAATTGTTTGGGTTAAGAAGGTTAGGTAGTAATCTCTAACAAGCCCTGTAACGATTTCGGGAAATAATGAATAAAACCCTAAAAGTAAAACCTTCATCTACTTGCAAATATTTAAAAAGAGTATTATCTTCATATCTAGGAGATTATAGAGCTTTCCGTTATATTTCTCTATATCATTTCAAATCTTGGCGAAATTCGTAAAAAGCTTGTAATTAATATTAACTATCTTGATAGATTTTAAGGAAAGGTCTCGATGATTATCTCAGTTTTAATTAGTGTTTCTTGACAGTTTAAACCTTAGAGTTTTCTAAGAACGGTATTAAGGGTAATTACCAGTCGCCTGATTCGAAGAGTAAAGTCCTATAGTAAAACCTGTGGTAGGCTCGCGCGTATAGACAAACCTACTATAGGAAGGTTTTTAAGGAGCTTGACTATTATAATTAAAGGGCTAGGCGTCAATGAAAAATTAGAGGTTATGAAGTACTTGACGATCCTGTTTAATTAATTGGTAAAGGGCGCTAAAGTCAATTCCTGTGGCCGCGTTAGCGGCTATTACATTATGTGTTTTACCGCCGTTAAAAACGTACTCTACGCTATTAAATAGAGATATTAGGTTACCAAGCAGATTAATAGGTATCTCTTCGTTAACAAATAAAGGAAATTAACCTAATTAGGGGTTTAAAAGTCCCTTTAAACGCATATAAGGGTGTTAAAAGTCTTTAATACCTTTGCCTTTCCTTTGGATTTTTTAAAGATTGAGATTTTAAGGGGGGTCTTTTCATTAAACCAGTTTAAAAAAGATTTCGGCTCATACTAGTAAAAGTTTTTCTAGAATATGAATATTACAGAGAATGAACTTTTTCTCCAAATTCGCCTTAACGGTGCGTTGGATTATCTTCTGTACGTTATACGTATATTGGTTAAAAGACTTATAAAAATATCAAAAAGTGCGGGCGTCACGACCGTATTTTTCGCCGAGGTCTTTATTGAAGATGTACTAGCCAACTTAATTAGTTAGGTAAACTTTAGTTAAAGTCTTATTAATATTTATAATTTAGAACTGTTTGTTGTATTAATTAACGAAAACTTTTCCAAGGGTTTTAATTGCTTTTTTTTAGGCAGAATCAGTAATATCATGAAAATAAGTATTTAGGATAGCCATTTTGACGTTTTGGATTATGTAGGACGTGTAGGGAGAGGGACTTGGTACTCTTCGAGCGAAAGAGCTTGGTGTTTTGGCGTTGGGTCGCGCGGCGTGGTTTTCTCGGCACGACTTGGTAATTTTTAGTATTTTATCTTGAAACAGTGATCTTGACGATTAAATTAACGTAGGGGAAAAGATAAAATTAAAGTAGGGGCAAAGGTTTAGTGTGAAAGTAAGCTCAAAGATTGTTTATTACCATATGTTAAGGTCCAAAATTCTTTGTTATTTGACCGTATGACTGAGTTATTTTTGCAGTTGTAGCACCCGTAATGGTATTGACTTAGCCGTTTGCCAAGTTATCGAACTTCGTATCTTCTCATAGTTAATCTTATCGTTTTTAAAAAGATTTGTAAAGATTTTTTGGTATTTTGGATAGCAATACCGTCGCTACCTCTAATCTTCCGTAAAAACCAAAGCAATCTAGAAGTCTTTTTTACATACTACCGTGAAAACTGATGCAGTTTTTATGGGTCTTTCGCAAAAGTCTTTCCTTTACCCTAACCATCGTTTGATGTAAAGCGTAACCGGAAAGTAGCTTTTTCTTTTACTTAGCTTATTTTCGCTTAACCTAATAAGCACTGATTAGTTTTGGTAGAGCTTTAGAGGTTGTAATGTTATCGATTCGATTAGTTGAAGTAACACTAGTATTACATGGTCAAGTGGTAGATGTATTGTTTAATGTTTTGCAGACTGCTAACCAATTTGCACAGTAATTTATATGGCTTATCACTTGGCCTGTACCCTAGTATGAAGTGGGCGCATACTGTACTTGACTTGAAGTCAATAAAGTAGACCCACAAAACAATGTAGTCAACTTACAGTCAGTATAGTCAACTTTACTATGAGTAAAGTTGACCTACTTCACTGCAAATACTATTATTCTAACAAAGGCCGTTAATCTCCACCTAATCGATTTCCTCAAAAATATTACCCTGTATATCAACAATTCCTTGAAATCGTAACTTGAAGGTAAGTTTTCCGTCAAACTTCGCCTTTTAAAACACCTACACCGTTATATATACCCTCCTAAGAATGTAGTTCTTATCGCCGTCCTTTTTTTCATCATATATTCTCCTCTTAAGTTATCAGAAAGATCTCTGCTTATTCACGTGAAATTGAAAGAGTAGAAGAATAATCGTAAAGATTGGTATTATAGTAGTAAGGATAAGTTGTTAAATAAGAGGCATTCGGAGAGTGCACGTCACAAGTGAGAGCTTATAAGCTCTCGCCTGGAGCGTACCACTCTTCGAACATCCCTTATAAACTGCGCCACGAATAATGCACTCTGCAATAGTGAAATATGCAACGTATCACTTTATTATACAGTCTGCAAAAGTGAAGCCTACAGAGTGACACGTTATCGTGCACTCTACAAAGGTGTACATGACAACATGATATATTTCCACTTATGTATACTAACTATAGTAATGTATAATAATATCCACACGAACAATCTTTCATTCTCTTTTTATACGCTCTTTATCCATAATTAAGTAGTAATGATACAGTTATAATGCGATCCGTATCCGTGAATTAGTAGTGATAGTATAATTTATAATACGGTCCATATAATTTATTTAGTAACGATAGTAGTATAGGTTCGTTTTTAGTCAATAATAAAAGTGGTAAATGTTATCGTTTTAGGCAAAACTTCTTGCTTTTTACTCTTCGCTTATTTATTAAAATAGGGGTATCGCGGATTAGGTGACGTGATCTTTCTCCTTACATTATTAATAGTTATTGCTATTCAAAGCACAGCCTACGTTACGAATACGTAATCTAAAACTTTTAGCATAGATAGGAGCGGTGTTAATATGCATTCCAGGCGGTTTGTTATCGCAGAAGCGTTTTTTATACAATCTTTGGAACGATTTATTTTGACGTAAGCGTTTCTAACGCGATATCTAAAGCACTCGTTGTTCTCTGAGAGCCAACAACTAGGATGCTATTATAACTCATTTCGTTTTCCAGGTCGCGTTCTGAAGTTCCATTGCGGTCCGTCTTGTCTTCGAAGTTAAGGTTTGAATAGCTAACGTAGTTAGTTTCCTCGTTGAGATCTAAAAGTATGTAGATAATCCAGCTATTCCTCCGTTTAAAGTTACGGCCCGAATCTCGTACCCGGCCTTATCTTTTTTAGGAGGCGCGTTCCGAAACGTTTACTTAAACCTTTCTTATATTAATCCCGCGCTCCCAATACTCTTCTTGACCCTTTCTTATCCTGAAGGCGCGTTTTGGAATAATCGTTCATTTTTTTTTTTTTTAAGAAAGCGGTTCTAATAATATTCCTAGCCCACTCTGCTCTTAAAATTGCGTGTCGAAATACGTGTTTTACCCTTTCTTTTCTTAAGGGCGCGGCCCGGATTATTTATCCAGACCTTCTGTTTCCTCATTCCGTGATTCCAACAATATTCCTGGCCTTTCCTCCTCTTATAAGCCTTTCTTTTCCTAAGGCTATAGCTAGGGTTACTTATCTAAACCTCCCTTTTCTTCCCCTTTTTAAAGGCGCATCCTAGATAATGTATCTAATCGGCATTTTCCCTAAAGGTATGGTTCGAAATTCGTACCCAGCCCTTCCTTTTAGTAAAGGTACATACCTAAATACTTATTTGACCCTTCCTTTTATTAAAGGCACGGCTTGGACTGTGTATTGGGGCCTTTTTTTCTGTTCAAATAATTTTCCTTAAGGTTGCGTTGTTAATACTGATACTAGGCTTTTCTCCTCTTTTTAAAGCTACGTCTTTAATGACACCTTTAATCCCCCTTATTCCTTAAATCGAGCGCTAGATATCGTATCAATACCTTCCTTTTCTCTGATTTTTTTCGGCTCCAACAATATATTTGGTCCTTCCGACTCCTAAGGACGCATTTCGAAATAAACTTTTATTCCTATTTTTTTCTTAAGAACACGGCCCGAATGACGAATTTAAGCTATCACCTTCATAAAGCTACGTTCCGGACTGTTTATCCAGACCTTTGTTTTCTCAATACTATATTTCAAACAATGTTTTAACCCTTTTTTCTCCTAAATACACGTTTCTAATAATGTTTTTAACCTGTTCTTATTTTAAAACGCGTTTCGAAATAGAAATTTAGCTCTTTTCGCTTTTAAAAGTACGTTCTGGATAATTTATCAAGGCTGGTCATTACCTAAAAACGCGACCTGGGTTGTTAATTTAAGCTTTCCTTTTCCCCAAGGATTTAAATGCCGATTAAGCTTCACAATACCTTTTAATAAGTATACGAAAATTCTTTAAACGCTTTCGCCTTTTATATATAAAGTCAGGAAACCCGTGTCTTTTTACCTTTTTAATACAAACCTCACAAAATTAGCTTGTAACAAAAAGTAATTCCGCAACATGATATACATCACTAAGTGTATTAACTTCTCCATCTTGTAATATTATACGTAATACTCTTAAAATGGAAGTATCTACCGATTGCCATATTTTTAACGTCCACCCTTAAAATTCATCTCGAAAATTATTACATGAATTAAAACTAAAAAGAGATATAACCCGGGTACGTATATTACAATATTGATAAATAATGTAAATAACTTATATATTTTACGTACAGGTTTAAGGTCTTACATTAACGTATTTATCTTTTTATTCTCCAAATTAAGGTCAATAAACTTTAAAAGGTTTTCCATAAAATATGACAATTGAAAAAAGTCTATATAACTGCTAACTTTAGCCAGGTTTACTTTTAAATCCATAGATAAAAACGATATGAACGGTATATCTAGATAGTATTGGTGTGAAAAGTCTAATAAGATAGTAACGAAATATAAAAATCGGTACGGGAATTATATTTAAACAGCAATGAAATATCAAAAGCGGCTAATATATTTCAATCTAGCCGCTCTTAAATTATAGTAACGATTTAAATATCAAGTTTTAACCGCTTTTTGAGTATATAAGCGGTCTGAGTGCTGAGTTCCAGTCGCTTCTAAGGTGTACGAGCGGTTTGGATACTGTATTGTAAATGGTTTTAGGTTTCGTAAGCGGTATAAATATTACGTTTTAGCTGCTTTCGAATTTCGTAAACGATTTGGATACTGAGTTTAGGTCGGAAGGGTCTTAACGACAGGTTTCAAAACTTGGTGGGTTTGGATCGTATAGTCTAATACGTAATAAGACGCTTTCCAAAAAGTGCCTGAGTACGTTCAAAAAGTCAAAACAAGTTAACTGATAATGTAACAGGGCTTTGAGTCAATAGGGTACCAACTAATTGATAATATTGTACTAAAGTTATTTTTTTCAAAGTTACTCCGAATCTTACATTTTTTCTACGCTTCGGGTTTCAAGGATGCTCCCGCGTAATTCCACACTCGTGTATGGTTCTCAAATATCTTAGTGTTAAAACACAAACAGTTAGGACCGCTACAGAATCCTGTTATAGGTATTTAACTTTAGCTTGTCTCTTCTTTTACAAGCTCTTTATAGTCGATCTAGTCGGCTACTAATTAGTGTCGGTAAAGTCTCTGCTTATTTACGTAAACGTAAAAGAGTAAAATAGTAATCGTAAAGATTGGTATTATAGTAGTAAGGATAAATTGTTAAAGAAAGGGCATTTAAGGAGTGTTCGCCACAGATGAAAGCTTATAAATTCTTACCCAGAACGTACCACTCTGCGAACGTCTCTTCTAAACCGCGCTACGCATGATATACTCTGCAAGAGTGCAATCTGCAGCATGTCACATTATCATACACTCTGCAAGAGTGCAGCCTGCAGTGTGGCACCTTATCATACACTCTATAAGACTACATCTTGTAGCATGATATACTGCTACCTACGTATACTAATTATAGTATTATATAATAATATACACATAACTAGTGTTTTACGCAGTCGATGTTTCATTAGCTTATTAGCGATCGGCTCAGAAGGGTTATGTTAGTTAATTCGTTCGATTTCAAAATTATCGATGTCAGGATCTTTATTAGACCTAAGGAGTATTTTGTACAACTTAACCTGTATGGTTCGGAAAGTAACAGAGCCGTTAGAAATTTTAAACATTATTTTTAAGTTAGTAATACTGAAGATTTTATACGGTCTATCACATTTACCTAATTCTCGTTACGCAAAAACTTTATTTTAAAGGGGTAGAGAAATCACGTTTGTTATTAATAGTCCATTCATAGTATTAAAGGCGTCGTCGATCTGGTAACGTGCCGATTTTTTTCTCAACTTATTTAGGGTTTTAGTGTATATTATAACGAATTTCTAAGTTAGCGATGATAGTAAATTCATCGTCCTATATAGGTAGGCCACAAATACTAGCAAAATTGATATAAGGCCGTTGGGGCTAACAATATTGTTAGGGATCTTTACTGTCATTTCAAGTGTCATGACCCAGACAGCGGTTAGGTCAGGAAAACAGGCCAGCAAGGAAACTGCGCCACTGAGACGCCTGAAGTCTAACACATCAGGCGGGGAACATCTCTTATGTCAGCAGACCCAGGGTTAGGGTCAATGCCAAGGATATGTTGGATATGTTGGATATGTGGTTATCCAAGCTATCCAAGGACATGCCAAGGATATGTCGGATATGTTGGATCGGAGGTTATCCAAGCTATCCACATTATACAGTACTGAAAACGTATGAAGGATTGAGGATATAAGGACACGGTCAGCACCACACAGATAGTATTTCCTTCATAGCTCTTCAGTTGTCAATCTAAGTATTCAGTCTACCCTGAATAGCCTCACGGCTTCTGATCATCACTCGCACGAACACAGTCTTGATATTGCACCTTTTGTTACCTCTGCTACCTTACTGCTAACATAAACCCTCTGACACCTTCTATATACTCACGGGTATTTAGTGTGATCATTACATCAAGCCGTATTTTTGAACTTATAAAACTTTCGATTTTTAAAGTTAGACTATTATAGGCCTTTTGTAAAAGGGAGTAAAACTTTTCAACTTTACATATACCCCAATAAGCCTAAATAGGAACCTGTTTACATTAAATCCTCATTACTTTAGTATTAACTTAAAACTTTATCGTAATAAAGTTGGTATCGGCGTCGTAAAATAGTAAGTTTGGTCGTCTAAAATACGTGTCAATCCACAAAGTACGTAGTATTTTCTAAGTTTCTTTTACTATAATGCTTTCAAGAAACTTAACGCCGTAAAAAGCCTTGGAAAAATCTACAACATGAAATAATAGCTTATTGTACAAATAAAACACGTCTATGAAAACCTTGAAATTGAATTTTTACTTTTCTTTTCACATAAACTTAAACTTTAAAGAGGTTTAAAAGTACGTTTAATAGTAGTAGAAAAGCCGTTTAATTACCTTTAATGCTAATAATTCCACATTTTTGTACCTAACTGCCTTCAAAACCTTATGAAGCCTATTAAAGGCTGGGTTATTAAACCTAAAATATAATTAACGAAGTTCTAATTCTGGTAGGTTTAATACCACTACCTTTGACCCTTAAAATATAATTAAAAGTACACATATCTAAGTCTAAGTAGAAACCTTTTATCGCATTTAAATTAAATTAGTTTATCAGTTTCAATGTTAACATTAACGCCGAGGTTTTTCATATCTTAAAAGAAAATAATAAAGGGGGTAAGAAACTCCAACATATACAAAATAATAGGACCAACGATAATAATAATAGTTGTCGATCCCAGTAAAAAGAGTTTTTTTCCAAAGTCAAAGCCTATCTTAGCTTTACTAGCATCCGTATAATTAAGTTCCATAACCGTATTCTTATCCTTTTGTAACGCAACATATTTCAAATAACCCCCTATTCAATAACGTATTACCCTAATATCCGGATTGATACCTTAAAAAACCTTCCTCGCAAAACAATCTTAAATGGTAAAAAGGTATATAAAAATAGGGTGTTTTTTTGTTATATCATCGATAAGGGTCTTGACCAATTAAACGATATGAAAATACATAGTTAAAGAATTATTAAGTTATTTTTAAGCCGGTTCCAGTATCTTTATATCAACAGATAACCTTGGGCTTATTTCTCTCTTTTTTAACCCTTTCCCTGAAAAATTGGTAACTTATTCGACATAATCCTAATTAAAAGTGAAAGAGAATTTTATATAATATATTATCTAGTTGAATTCGCGTTCGGCAATAATATAAAGTGTTAACTAGCAAATCTACTCATCGCAAATCTAACATTTATTAACGTTTAAAGTGAACTTATTTAGCTGGTTTAAGAACTCCGAAAAAGAGGAATAACCTTCGCCGTACGTAGTTTGGTTACGTCTCTAGGTCCGTGACTTTTATTAACCGTACTAGCCGAGCTATTCGTCCCTACGGTCGATATAATACGTATAGAAAGGTTTTTTTTGTCGTTGTTAAACTTTAAAGCTTAGGGTTACATACTAGTTGAACTTGAGACTCGAGCTGTCACAGCTGTTAAGGAAAAATATAACTAGCTAAAAAAAACCTTCGCAGGTGACGTCAAGGCATTAAATGACGTATTTGAACTCTTTTTAGCCCATAACGGCTTGAAGAACCTACTGGTATAAGGTGTCTTAGCCAGTTCCTACGTTCTCTACTACTTATTAGCAAAATATCAGCCTATCAAATATCTGATTAAGGAGATCCATCTTACTTTCCGTCTCTTTTAATAATCTAACATGTAAAACCACTTCATAATATTCCCGTTGGTGTAGTACTAGCTAATATTAACATAGTATTCGAAATGATGTTTAAGGCTATCGTAGACTTCGCGAAAGAAAAAGTAATTCTTTAGGTACCGGAGGTAGTAATTCTCGGCTTAACCGGTAAAGATACTGGGAAACAGCGAGTAAAATCCTAGAAATTAAACTCTTATTTAGTGGTAAATGTTGAAAAACGGGCGCAACTTAACATCGAAAAGGTTATATGATTTACCGTTATATTTTCCCTTTCCTCTACAGATATTAACGAATATAGTAATTGCTGCGCAATCCATAGCCACCATAGGAACCTACCGAGATGAAAGGATAATATACTGTCCGTAGGGACCCTTTAAATCACTACTAGTACTGAGAAAGATATTAATGGTATTATTATTGATAGATAGGATAATTACCACTGACTAAATTTGGAGGGAAAAAGCAAGTAGTCGTACACATAGTAAGCTTACACTTAAAACCGATTCTTCCTTAATTTATCTGTTGAAAATTAACGTGCTAATGAGCTTAGAGGAAAGTGACTTAAGGGTTTCTACCACGGGAGACTTTATAATACTTCTCTTAGTATCAAGGGGTACGTCGATATTCCTACTTAATTAAGTGGTAGACTTAGGAGCTTACGACGTGTAAGTCAATCAGTTTTTTACAGCTAGTAATATTTAACCGTTAATATTAGGTAAAAGGGTCTAGAAACTCATCTTGGTTTAAATAGATCCTTATAAATGCGTGTTAAGGCGTTAAGGAATGTTGTTGCCAGTAATACCTTTACCTTGAACTTCAAAAATCCATTAGAGGTTTTTTTCTATGGAGTATTCATAGAGTACGTTTGCCATATTACCCTCTTAACCTTTTTTTATAAAGAGTTTAAGGCTTGGTTTAGCGAATTTAGTTTTTAATCTAACTTTACCATATTTATTTGCCATCTTCCAAACATTCAAATTCCATTCCCTAAATTATTTTGAAAAGTCTTTATACACCTATGAGCGTCGAATAGTTTCAATAGGGTTTCAATCAAGAATGTAAAAGCCGATTACGTTAGTAAGGTATTCAAATAAGGGTTCTTCCTTAGGTTTAACAACCCATAAGTCTTCATCATAATGTTTTTAAAGGTGATGCCGAAGGTCATAATCGCTTCTTTCTTAACAGAATTAGTTACGTCATCAATTTCAGCGTATTTTGAAGCCATTGTAATAGAAATTAAGAGGTGTAGTAGAAAAAGAGTGGTGTAAGGGGTGGGTTATGGATTTAGAGTTGAATTTAGTATTTGTTAAATTTTTTAAAACTTAATCGTTTTTACGATTTGAAATTTGTAGTAGTAATACCCTCAATAGTAACATTAACTGAGCTCTTTACCAACTTGCCGACTTTGTAATCTTTAAGACTTTTAGGCTGTTAATTTCAACGCCTTCAAAAAGGATTAATAAAGATTTTTTGGTGTTTTTGGTAGCAATACTATCGCTTACTTATAAACTGCCGCAAACAATTGGCATGGCCTATAAATCTTCCCTACTTGCTGCCGCGAAAAAACTGACATAGATGATCAGTGCCCTTTGTAAAAACCATTCCTATACCATTTGCCGCCGTTGTTAACGTAGAGTATAACCAGAAAGTAATTTATTCTTTTACCTAGATTATTTTCTTTTCATCCAATAAGCACTCATCAGTGTTGTTAGGAGTTCATTGTTACAAAGTAGTCCATTAGAATCACTATGGTTGAAGTAACTGGTGCTGCATTGAAATTTGTTGTGTTTGAGTTGTAAGTTCTAAGTTTGGAAGACCGCTAGCCTATCGGCACCCTAATTTGTATAACCAAATGCTTTAGCTGTGCCTCACTTTGAAGTGGGCACTTACTGCACTATACTTGCAGTTAGTCCCACAAAATGTAGCCAATTTTCAATAAGTATAATCAACTAAATTAACAATTTAGTTGACTTAACTTTATTTTCTTTGACTGCTATTCTAACAAAAAACGAAGAAAAGGTAAATACCGATAGATTTTTTGAATAATATGTTTAATAAGTTGATATTGTATTAATAATTAATGGTGAGAACCTATGTTAGCGAAGTCACGTTCCAAGAACAGGTACAGATAGCTATTACGGGTATTAGCGAGTTTAAATACGCTCTATAACGTTTAGATACCACATGTAAAGGTTTTTTAACCTAATTTAACGTCTTTATATGCAACCGTTATGGTACGTACGTTAAATTCACTTAATATATACCCCTAGGTTAATACTTTTCGCAATATAAATAAAGAAAATCACGTACTAATATACTATGTTAATTATAAGGACGGGCGCCTTTAACGTTTTAAATCTAGTCAAATAGCTCCAGGCTAAAAGCCATAACCATACAAGCGCTAACGAGGATAAGACTTAAGCGTATTTACTAACCGTAAAAGATTATTTTTGTAATAATAGTAAAAGAGGTAAGGTTAGTAGTAAGTCCGGCTGTTGATTAACTCGATACCCCTTGGCTAAACCTAATAGGAAACAGATAATATATTATATCTAGTACTCTAATTTTTTCGAGCTAAATCACTTGGATTGTATTTTAAACTTCGAAGGTAAATAAATCATTAACGATGAATATATCTCTGTTATGCTATGTGTATATACAAATATATAGTGGTATTCCAGTCTGTATTTGAAGATAAAAGACTAAGCTAAAGGTAGGAATCCAGAGAATGATAACAATAAGTACCCATGAGAAGAATAACTCATGAGAAGAGAAGGTGTACTCATAAGTAGGCAGAAGGCACGAGATGGTCACATGCACCCCTTTGTAAAGCAACAAATACCACGGGAAAAAAATAAAGAATGATATTCTCATCATTCTCATCATTTAACAAAAATATTCCCATTATTTCTTTCAAAGAACGTAATCAATTCCGGTCAATTCAATTCTAATACCAGTTTTTATTCGTCTTCACGAGCTGTAAAGCCTTTCCATTCAAAAAGATATTAAATTTGATCCTCTTTACGGCGGCGTCGATCCACTCGTTTGGATAATATACGTTCAATTTCCTGGTTTTTAACATCCAATCTATCGTCTTCGTATTTAACTAGCTTAAACGATGACGTAATTCTGTTAAATAAATCGTTCATTAGGTCCTAATAAAGTAATAAATAAATAATGCTAAACGTTAGGTAGACTCGTAAACTTGGTGAAAAATCCAAAGTAAAAATTAAATTATTAACTTCTTTTTACAATCTTATATAACCTTATACGTGGTGGTAACAATTTTCCCTTTTTATAAAGGGGTTTATAGGCTTTTCACAATTTTAACTACATTTTATCGCTTACAGAAAATTTGTATCAAAGATAGTTTGAATCGTATCGTTTCTTTACTTCAATAATAACAATATCTATCGTTAATTATACGTTTCATCATAAATATTCCCGCATAAAACGAATTTCTGTTCACCGGCGAGGTAAAATTGTTATAAAATCATTTACTAATACCGTAAGCTTAAATTCAAACAAATACTCGTAAATATAACTTTTAAGGTACGTAAATAGGTATTATTAAGGTTTTGTTATAATATCGGTATAATATTGATTTAATATTACTTAGCATATTTGAAGACAAAATAGCATAAAACTAATTTAACAACTGATTTCTTTTTCTTGATTTATCTATCACTTTGTAAATGATGGACTGTTATTATGATTAAATATATTCCAAATCCGTTTTACAAACTTTGTTAAAAAGCTAATATAAGCTGAATATCCTTATTTAAGATAATTTATTGTAAATGAAGCTAATCATATAATGATATTTTTCGAATCAAAATAACTGCCTAATCTTTTGTTATATACATCTTATAGAAAGGGATTAGGAGTATTTACTTAAAGGTTTTACATATAATAAATATTACGACATCAAAATATTCCCTGTTAGATAACATTTAAAGCATACTTTTAAAAAGTATTTTTGGTAATACAACTATAAAATCCATATAAATTATATATATTGGTTTTTAAAGTATTTAAATAGGTTTGGGATGTTAGAGTTGATTTTGATTATCATTATGTAATTTTCCGCAATATATGTAATTTTTAGCGTATGCTTTTATAAACTTGCGTTTTCAGCGAAAATGTACATTATTTTGGGTTGCTATTATTTTTTTAAATTTTTAATAATGTTTTTTATTGTAAACCTCATCGAAAAGTTTCTATACGAATATTATAAAAACCACAAATCATTAAGAATCATTTGAAACGATTATATAAAAACGATGAACCAATCGAAATAGTTTTTGTAATTTAAAAGCATTAAAATACATGTTTTTATCATTTTTGTTTTTTATGTTATTTTACAAAATTTTACGTTAAACGGCATTTTTATAATAACCGGTCCAAAAACAAAGTCGTATATTTTGGGTATTTACGCTTGAGTAACATATATTATCTAATAATCCATTATCGGCAAATTATGAAAAATCTTATTTAATACCGGTATATCAGTTTTGTAAGGTTATATGTCCATATCAAAAGACAAGCGATTAAGGGTATCTAATACCAAATTAAAGCGTTTTAACAAGTAATCCACATTTAAATAGTATAAATTAAGGTAAATCAACGAGTTAATCAATCGTTTATTTACCTTATCCGTAAATATTATATTTAGTAAAGTTTAGTTTATATTACTTCGAGTAACTTTATAATTGGTTAAAAAATGGTTAGTAAAGGCTTGTTAACTAAGGTTGTATGTAGGAGTTTATATACCTATATAAAATACGTAACCTTATACTTTAAAGGATAATAATGAAGTTTAACTCGATTTAGGCAACGACTTAAAATATTACTTGCTTAATAATAGTTGTTGGAATAGGTTGCCCCTATTATTAAGAATAGCCCTTTTTGAGGAGAAAAATCATAACATTAAATCCGAGTTTAAAACTTCTATTAATTTAAAGAGAAAATTAATATGTTGGATTTAGGTGATATAACTCAAGCTATTTATATAAATAGACTCATATAACTTTAACAGACTATTATTATTTAGGCGAAGAATAAATACATTTAAATTACGTATAATATAATTTCTTTCCTCAATTATTAACTTTAAATTATCTCTATTTTCTATTTTCTATTAGTAAATCTTTTTTAAATTCTTAAAGGAAACCTAATAATTAGGTATCATAAGGTATTATTAACTGTAAAAACGATATTACCCCCAGGTATATCTTCAGTTTTTTTAAGTTATAAGGAAATAAAAGATTTTGAAAATCTTAAATGTTCTTTTTAGTAATTAAAAATCCGAAAACGTTTAGGTAAAATCGTGAAAGTTCCACTAAAAAAAAGTTAATATAAGATTTAACCAGTGATAAAGCGACGCCTTTTCTGGTGAAACGTTGAAATACTGCCTTTAAATAAGTAAGGTACTTTTCTAACGTATTAGGAAAAATGATATTGCTATCGATAAATATACGATAAAAAGATCGAAATTATTTTAATATTCAATTGATAAAAAGTTAGGCGTGAGATGGTAAATTACGAGAACCCATAGGAGTAATTTTACTTTGTGTAAGTTCGCGTTGGCTAATGAAAGTAAATCGGTCGCGGAAATAAAGATATATTAAAAGTTGGAAGAAAAACTTGGTAGTGTTTATAATAGTAATACATTTTTTGCCGCGAATGGATTTAATAACATCCTTTTACAAAGTTAATAAATAGTAGTTTGAAACGATACATTTGTCAAATAGTCGTAAATCGACCACTATTCGACCTTTATCTACTTTTTATACAATCGTTCACATAAAGAATACCGGTAATATAAATGGCGAAATATCGTTAGAAAATTTCATACGTTATTACCTATATAAAGTATCGAACAATTAATCAAAAAGCTTTTGGTCTCTTTTAAATATATGGTAATGATAACAGTTAAGCTTGGTATATTGTTAACATTTAATAAGTAAAACCTTTATTATTTGATTTATAGGTATTTTAATTGGAACAATATCTTTTCAAATGGCTATATATCGTTCGTAAATTCGTTGTAATTAAATAAACTGTATCGGGTTCATTGCATCAATATGAGTACTATATATAGTTTTTATCATAGGTATATTTTCAAGTATTTTATGTCTAACAAGGCATTTTGGTAACGTAGCTTATTACGAGGTTCGAGGTTTACCACCTTTAAGATCTTAGATTCTTAAATGAAATGCGCCACTACTTTTAAAATAGGGGTGGTTAAGTAAGGCTTAACAAATTCTATAGTAGAAAAAAGCGTATTTACCGGCGCAACAATGTTACAAAGAGTTGGAAAATTTAATTTAAATTTAGTATTAACTACCGGAATAGGGATGGATTTATCTAAGGCTTTAATAAAAGTAAAAGAAACTTGATAGTTATTAATAGTTATTTCGATAGATTATGTTATTATAAAGAATACGTTACTAATACTTATAGCCTATGTAAAGGCTCTTATAGCTTTCGTCTAGTCCGCCTAAAAGTATGTATTGTTTTCCTATTCCTTAATGATTCCCAAACGCGTATATTTAATAAGGCGTATTACCTTTACGGTGGAATTATAAAGTTTTATTATATAAAAATCAATGACGTCGATTAGAGTATTAAAAATACATGGATATTAGGCTATATATATAAAGGATTTTCCCTTGAAAGGGGCAATATATTTAACCGCAACATATATCGTTTGTCCAAGTTAAATAAATACTTGAAGGTTAAAAGTTACTTTACGAACAACGAACTATATAGCCATATTATACATTGAAAAGAGAATTTCGAAGTGGTTGTTTTTAAAATGAACCATATTACTTGACATTGATACATCCATATCACGAGGTTTTATCCAGTATTTTTTCAATAAAACGCCAGCATTCAGGCGATCGACAATATAAACTTCAGCTATTTCCTTTAATAAGTCCAAAATACCGTCAGATTTATATGTAGAAGTATCAAAGGTTTAACGCGCCTTAGTGGTAAGGCGGATAAAAGGACCTATTACTTCGCTGATTATTTTGTATTCGGCTATTAAAATATTTGTCGTAATATAATTATGGAAGTTCATATTTAGCTAAAATTTAGATACGAGGTTTTTATCAGCACTTGTATCGAGGTAAAGTATGTGATTTTTAACTGTAGGGTTAGCTCGTATAGAGATTTGTAGGTAACTATAGTCATCTATAATAAGTTTCACCTCCTCATTGATAGGATTAGCTATAATATTGTCAAAGTTTTCTATATTGTTTACGATATTATTTTAACCAGTTGCGGGTTGTTTACGGTTCAGCTATCGTATACGTCTTTTTATATTGTTAAAGAGAAACCTATTTCTCCAGGTATAGGCCTTTAAATACTTAATCGAAGCGTTACGAGAGCTATAATTCTCGTTATAATACATATAAAAACGTCGATTAGAAGACGTAAAGGTAGGCTCCATTACATAAACTACCTTACTACCCGAGTGATATAAGCTTACTTATAAGAGCGCTCGTAATTAATTAAAATAGTCATAATCTAAAGAGTTAGTATCGCTTGTTTTAAACTGCAGATTGTTAACCTTATACTTACAATCGCGATCTCGATTGTCACTAAGACGGTTTCTATCGCGTTTTCGCTTATTAAAATCACGTTCTCGTTCATTCCGACTACGGTTTCGGTTGGTATGTTTGCGAGAGTGGTAGTCATAACGTTTGCGATTATATTCCTACGAAGGGTGTTTCTCATACCTCTTGGTATTATTCTCGAGTTTACGGAACTGGTACTCGTTCATACGAGAATACCGCGAGTTTTAACTTTCGCATGTGTCTCTTAAAGGAGGTTAATGGTTAGGATAACGCTATATTATCACTATCAATAATATAGTTTTTAACTTTTCGACTTTAACTAAGTATTTTATTATAGTTTATTTACGATACGAAAGCAGAAGGTACTATTCAATATCCAATTCTAATACAATCCAAATATCTATTATAGAGTTACACTTATTATTGTTATAACGATTTAATATATCTATAGCTTTTACGTATCGTATTTTTATTTATATGTATTTTTGTAGCTTTTACTTATCGTTAAAAAAATAGCGTAACAAGAACTTGACTTTTTTCAACTTTGTAATAACTCATCTAATGTTTATGACCAAGTGGTCGACGAAAATGTACATGATATATAAGAAATTACGGCAAGATATTTTACGATGTTTGTAAAACGTAACCTCAGTATTCTATCAATATACAACCGATCCCTATAAGAAAGTAAGGAACATTTTTACGATTTAACTTTAAAATGTTGAAAAGGTGTCTACAATGGTATTCAAACGTTGTCAAAAGCTTTACACTTTGGTAAAAACTATATCTTTACCTATTATAACAATTCCTATATCTTAAGAATCAGGATATTCGTAGTTAAATATTCTCTATATTTTTTTATATTTCAGGCGGCGAGTGCCGCTGACCAAGTATTTGCTAGCTTTCGTATTCGGGGTTTAGGAAGGATCGCGACGGGTTCGAAAACAAGAACAACGGCGTCGAAAGGGCTCGCGGCGGTTGCAAAAAAGCTTGCGACTGCGGCGAAAGGGTTCGCGGCGATCGCGAAAAGGCTCGCCACAGAAGTGGAAGGATTTCTTCAATTTGTAACAAGGGCGATGGCGGCTGCCCTCAAAAGTATCCAACAAAGTTATGGAAATGGGGGAAGCTTGGTGATAACAGCGATGAAAAAAGGATTTATGGTTACGAGAATGGCGACTTTCGACAATTAAGCTGTCAAAGCACCTCATAAAAGCGTTATATTCCGCACGTCTCGCATCGTTACCCTCTTCAAACTTACGGCGCAGGTTTGCCACGAGTTCTGCGGCATTAGGGTTACTGGTGAGACTAACTGTTAAAAATTACTCTCTTAATTTCATAATAACGAAAAGTATAGTAAGCGAGCATCGAATCGGTGTAGGTAAAGAATAGGATAAAGGGGTGTAATAACATAAGATCGTAGGCGACAATATAGTAGGTAAAGGTATACGCGTAGGCGAAAGTAAAAGGAAAGTGATAGTTGATTTTGGCGTGATAGGGGTAGGTTTTTTCAATTCCCGTACACGAGCTTACTGGCGCGTGCAGCGAGGGATTTAGGGCTTATTTGTTGTAATACTCAGCGCTTACAACTCTTGCTAGCTTATATATTAAGATTTGAAACTCGTAAAGAAAAAGTTAACGATGTAACGTAGAGGAAAAGAGAAATAGAAAAGGTTAGTAGTTAGTGGAGGGGGCTATATGATTACAGCTCCGCACTGGTAATTCACTTTTATTTCTTTATAGTAATTAATCGATCTGGTGTCAAGTAGAACTTCAGCTTACAGATACTATTTGTTATGCTATGTATACGTACAAACGTATAGTAGTATTCCGGTTTATTTTTGAAAATAAACGACTAAGCAAAAGGTACGAATCCAAATCATGATAATAATAAGTACTCATGTGAAGAATGACTCATGAGAAGAGAAGGCTCACTCATGAGTAGAAAGAAGGCACGAGACGGTCCCATGCACCTCTCCTAAAAGCAACAATCTCTAAGAAAATCAAATGGTATAAAGATACCACTTCCGGCGCTATCTAATAACTAATCGACTATATCTTTTTGTACCTTTTAAATGGCAATACCCTTTGCCTTTACTTTGTCCAAGTCCCTAATATCATATATTTCTTCAATTTTTGTATTAGTTACGCAAATTACATGGTTTAAGATATTATGCTAGATATAAGGCTGATGAAATATTTAGTAGAAGTCTATTTGTAGTACATGGCATTACAGAGGGAAAATATTTTTTTTTACATATTAATTGTTAAGATACTGGTAAGTTTAAAGTTGGTTTGGGCCGAAACGAACATTTATCGTTACCAAAAACAATGGTAATTCAAATTAAATTTTAGGTTAATTACATTTTATGTTTTTAAGTTCCTTATCTATTTTCTTTTTTGCTTAAAGAATATAAAGACCCTCGGTATTATGCTGTATGTACGTGCGAATGTATTGTGGTATTCCGGTCTGTATTTCAAGGTAAAGACCAAGCTAAAGGTAGGAATCCACCAGATCATTATGACAATAAGTACTTATAAGAAGAATGACTCATAAGTAGGTAGTCTCGAGAGAAGGCATTCTTGTGCGAAAGTGCAAGACAAGCAAATACCCTCCCCCCTCCTCCAAGGTATACTAAAAGTACAACAAATGACGAGGGCTAAAAGAAAAAATAATATTCTCTTCATTCAGAAGCAGCAAAGACTGTCCTATCATTATCCTTCTCAAAAGACTTAATTAAATTAGGGAAATTTAATTCTGATATCGGTTTCCATTCGTCGTCGCGAGCTATAAAGCCTTTTCATCTGAGAAGATATTAAATCTGATCTCCTTTACGACGGCATCGATCCACCGGTTTAACTATTATACATTCCACATAACCATTCTTAACATCTGATACATTGTCTTTATATTCAACTGGCTTAATCGGTGGTGTAGTCTTATTAAATTTATTGTTTGTAGGGTTGGGATAGTATAACAAGTAAGTATTTCTAATACTTGGGTAACAGGTAAGCTAGGTGAAAAGTCCAAAGTAAAATATAAATCGTTAACTTTTTTCACAATTGTGTATAACCTTATACGTATTGGCTATAATATACCTTATTTGTAAAGGGATTTATAGGATTTTCCTATCTTTAAATACACTTTGTTACACATAGAAAATTCATGTTAATGATGGTTTTGGTTGTATTTTTTTTTTCCTTTAACAGCGATAATATCCATTGTTAATTATACGTCACATTGTAACTATTTTTCTATAGATCTAATTTTTATTGGTTTACGTATCATAATTGTTGTAAAAACATCTAATTATGCTAAATTTTGAATCCGAATAGATATTTGTAAGAATTAGCTTTTAGGGTACGCAAGTATACATTATTAAAGTTCTATTATAAAGTCGTTATAATATTAACCTAATGTTACTTAAGGTATTTGGCTTCGAAGTGACGTAAATTTAGCTTGATTACTTAATTCTTTCCTTTTATTTATCTGTCAGCCTGAAAATGATAAGCTATCATTATTATTCAACATGTTCCAAATCCTTTTCATAAACTTTATCAAAAAACGAACATAAATTTAATATTTTCATGTGAAATACATTATTGTAGGTAAGGCCAGTTGTATAATATGAATTCTCATATGAAATAACAACCTAATTTTCTATGGCGTAAGTTATATAAACAAAAATAAGTAGTATTTCATTACAAGTTTTTCTATATGATAGGTATTACAGCGTCAAAAAAATATCTATCAGGTAATATCCAAAGTGTATTTTTAAATAACAACATTCGTAATGCATTTACAAAATCCATGTAAATTATATAAATTAGTTCCTTGGGCTTTTAAATAGGCTCAAGGAGGTCTTATAGTTTTTGATTATCGTTATGTAGCTCTCTGCATCATACGAAATTCTTAAAGTATACTTTTATAAGTTCACGTTTCCAGCAAAAATATACTGCGTTTAAATTTACCATTTGTTTCTCAAGTCCAAAATAATTCCTTTTATTATATACCTCAGCAAAAGGTTCCTATACGAATGTTATAAAAACCACAAGTTTTTTGTAATTATTCGCGTTATTGTTATATAATAAGCGGTTCATTAATCCAAATAAGTAACCAAGCTTAAAAGTATTACAAGGCATATTCTTATCGTCTTCATTACGTAAAAAATCTTATAAAATTCCATTCCAGACTATATTTTCACAATAACCTGTTCAAAAGCAAAGTCTTATATCATTATCTATTTACGCCTTAGTAAGTTATATTACAAGATAATATTAATATTTATCTACAGTTAGAAATTTATTCAAAATTTGGTTTAATACTAGTATATCGATTTTATAGGATTATTTATCCTTATCAAAAGTCAGGCGACTCAGGGCTTATGGTATTGAATTAAAGCGTCCCAGCAAATAAACCACATTGAAAAATTATAAATTTAGGTAAAAAAACTTTTTAATTAGTTTTTGGTTAGCTTTATTTATAAATTTTATATTTAATAAAGCTTTATTTAAAATACTTCGGGTAGTTTTACCGTCGGTAAAATTAATAATGGGTAAAGAATTACAAACTAATATTATTTGCAGGCGTTTATATACCAATATAAAATAAGTGATTTCATGTTTTAAAAAGCTATAATTAACTTTAGCTCGAGTTAAACAACAACTTAAAAAAAATTACTAGTTTAATAACAGTAGCTGAAATGGGTTATCATCTTTACTAAAAATAGCGTTTTTGACGTGAAAAATCATAATTCCAAATCCGCGTTCAAAGCTTTCATTAATCTAGAAAAAAGTTAACATATTAAATTTGCGTAAGGTAATTGAAGCTATTGATATAGATAAGTTTATATAACCTTAAACAATTTTCATTTGATAGTAAAATAAATCACTGTAAATTGCATGTAACGTAATCCCTTTTTACGATTTCTAATTTCAAATTATCCTCATCTTTTTCCTAATACTAATAAATCTTTTTAATTACCTCAAATGAGTTTAATAATCGTACATAGTAGAGTATTATTCATCATAAAAACCCTACTACTCCTAGATATATTTCGAGTGCTTCTCAATTTTAATGGAATGATAGATTCCGAAAACCTTCAATTCTCCCTTTGGTGGTCCAAAAGCCGAGAGCGTCTACGTAAAATTCTCAAAGTTTAACTGATCAAAATTCGGTATAAAATTTTTCTAGATATAAGGCAATAATTTCGTTAGTAAGGAGCCTAAAATAGCTTCCAAATAAGCGAGGTGTTTTTTGAACGTGTTGGAAGAGATAATAATATCATTGATAAATATTCGAAGAAAAGATTGAAATTCCTTCAATATTCGATTTATAAAGAGTTAGGCGTAAGATAGTGAATTTCGAAAGGCTATAGGTACAACTTTACTTCTTTAGAATCCGGGGTAACGAACAGAGGTAAACTGATTACGGTATTTTAGGTTTACCAAAAGTGAAAAAAAAAAAACTTGATAACTTTTACTATAGTAATCTATTTCTTACCGATGATAAACTTAATAATATCCTTTCATGAGTTTAATGGATAAAAATATGAAATAACACATTTATTAAATAGTTCTAAATTTACCAATACTTAACTTTTATCTACTTTTTAACTAGTTTTTTTATATTCCAAATTCTAGTAATAGGACCAGCGATATGTTATCAGAGAATTCTATAAGACTTTGATTACGTAAGGTATTAACATACTAATCAAGAATCTTTTTGTTCTATTTATATATAGAATAAAGATAATTATTTAACTGAGTATATTACTAAACATCTATAATTGGGACATTTATTATTTATTTCAAAGATATTTTAATCGAATATGTATGCTCTTAAACGGAAGGATATCGTTCGTAAATTCGTTACGATTCAATAAATAAAATCAGATTGGTCGTATTAATATAAATTCCTTGTATAGTTTTTATCATAGGTATATTTTTCGGTGGTTTTATACCGAACAAGCTATCTCTGTAACGTAGCTTATTTTGGAGCTTAATAAAACCGGCTTTTTCATTAGTATGGTTTAAAATTTTAGAAACCCCAGATTTTCAAATTAGATATATAAAGATATTCAAAAGAGAGGTGTTTAATTAAATTTTAACAAACGCTCTCATAAATAAGGCGTACTTGTGGGCGCCATAATGATGCGAAAAGTTGGAGAATCCAACTTTAATTTAACGCCAATTACAGTTATACTGATAAATTTGTCCAAAGATCCAATAGGAGTAAAAAAGACTTACTAGTTTTTTATAGTTATCTCTGTAATTTGCGTAATTAAAAAGAATATATTACCAAATCCTATATCCTACGTAAAGGCTATAAGGCTCCCTTTCAATTTTTATAAAAATAGGCATTATATTCGTATTTTGTAATAGTTTTTAAACGCGTATACTTTATGGGGTATATAGGTTCAGCTCTATGATTATAGAATGATACTATGTAAGGAATCATCGCATCAATTAAAGAATTAAAGAGATATGAAGGTTAAGCGGTAAATATAAATAATCTTCCCTTGGGGAAGGCGATATACCTAACAACTATATATATCATTTTTCCAAGTTGAACAATAACCTTAATATTAGAGATTACTTTACTAAGAATAGTTTAAGTGGCCACTTTATATATTGAAAGGGTAATTTTGAAGTAGCTGTGTTTATAATGGACTATATTCCTAAATATTAGTATATTTTTGCTACGAGATTTTATCCGGTGGCTTGTTTATACGGAGTTTATATTTATGTTATCCATAAGCCAAACATTAGCTATTTTTTATAATAATGTAAAAACAAACGTCAGATTTATACCCAAATATAAAACGTTTAATGAGCTGTAGTAATAAGGCGAAAAAAAGAACCTATTACATTATTGATTATTTTACATTCGGTTATAGTCACGTTTGTTATAATATTATTAGAGAAGTTTATATTTGGCCAAAATTTAGATATGAGGTCTTTACTACCTTTTAAATCGAGGTAAATGTACGGGCCAAGCAATTAACCATATAATTACTATGCAAACCGACTAGTGGTCTACGAAATATGGAACAATACATCCACCACTTAACCAATTAAATACCACTATTACTTCAACCAATCAAATCGACAACTTTGCAACATCTAATGCCCTACCAACAGTAGGGAAAAAACTTCGTCATTGTTAGTATATAAATTGACGATACTCTTTTCCTCGAAAACGTTAGATTAATAACGGCAGAAGAACGTGCTAAATAAAATTAGGCTTTTCAAAGTGAGAGCCGATCAAAAAATTAGCTAAAGGTATAAAATTTAACTTTAACGGATCGTTTATTCGTATCTATAATATTAACGACATCTGTAACACGTACCTTAACCTATACCAAAAAAAGGCAAGTCACGAGCCTAGTTAAAATCATGAAAACTGATGAGGCAAAATCACAACGATATTAAAAATAGAGAATACAAACGGTCTATATCTCCACGTTATACTAATCGGAAGCATCCTATAATTTGTCGATTATAGTACAAACTCAAGACTTATAGGACGTGGATTTTAACAAGTTAAATAAAAAGATTTCATAGAGAAGAACAATTAGTACAAAAGTATTAATATGTTACCGATGGACTAAACGACGGCGGGGTTAATGATCTTTACAAACGGCTCTTTTATAAATAATACTAACCTTACATCGTAAATCAAATATTTTATACTACTCGTTAATGAAGTTAAATTGAATAGGTAGTTTACAAATACCGGTTAACTCGTAAATTGGATATCTATTAAGCTAAAATTTATAATATGAAACGTATTAGCATCGAAGGTTTACAGTATGATGATAAGTGTTAACATTGGTATGATAGTTCACGGCATGTTGAAAATTATCACCAAACAGTTAGTACTGCATCCGATACATATAGTTGCAAGTATAGACTCCCGAAACTTTTATAAATACTTATTAAAGCTGGGCACAACCAATGAAAAACGATTGATAATAAACATAATAGCTTTATACGAGAAAAACGAGGCTTAGAAAATTGATAAGTTTTGTTAAATTAACGGCAAAGATAATTCCGTAAATTTTATAACTAAAGTTTTTTCTAATAACGCAAAAGAAAGGTTTTTAAATTATAGTATACTAATTTCACAAATTGAAGGTTATATTAACTACTTGGTACATAAGGTAGATAGATAGTGATGCTCTGGTAAATTGAAAAACTGCTGATGTAACGGATGGTAATAATAGCAGCGTGTAAAAAAATTAGGCTCAAATTTACTAGTAAAAGGTACGTAATTGGTGGCGTACAGGTCTATAATACTTATAAATCTGTCGCGAAAGACTTTTGTACGGAAGTTGAAAAATGAATAACTTGGGAATTTAGGATAAAGAGCCGTAATGATAGTTAGTTTTAATGTAAATTAATTGGAATTAACAGGTCTCTTACATATGGATTAATAAAGAAGTTTGAGACTTACTATCAATGAGTAATGAATCATACAATCGTATATAGATACAAAAATAAAAAGCTGTTATTATTGGAATAAGGATTAATTTCAATACAGTCAAGTCAACTATATTTACAATTAGTCGATTGTACTTCACTTAAAATTGCCTGTAGTTTATGGGATTGACAGCAAATCTAGTGTAATATGTGCCCACTTCAGGTTGGGGTATGGGTTAAGCAATTAACCATACAAATTAGTGTGCAGATCGGTTAACGGTCTACTAGACTTAAAAGTAACACATCACCACTTTCAATGCAACACCAGTTACTTTGACCAGAGATTAGAATCGCCCATATTGCAACAATAAACGCCTACTAAAAAACCTAGTGAAAATCAAAACCAAAAAGATTTTTTGGTGCCAACGAAATCAAAAAAAATTTACAGCTACTATTTGTTGGGTAGTGTATAAGCTCAAAACAAAGGAGGTATTATAGTGTTCAATTGTAATAGAAAATGGTAAAGGAAAAGTTATAAGTTGTTCCTGTAGGACTAAACAAACAAGAAGAATTAAGTTTATAACCACCTGTAATATATACAAAACTCCTTGCGATCAATCATTTGAACTGACCTCCTAAGCCAGTACAACAACTTCAGGTTGATTATTAAGGCCGGGGTTTAGGTATATATCAATTTAAAAAAGCTACATGTTATCTAGTAGTAGGTTATTTTCAACTTAGTATTTAATATATCAAAGTTTTCAGCTTTCGTTAAAAATTACCGAGAATTTATTCAGGATTACTTTATAATTATCAGCCGTTTAATAAAGTTACCTAGGAAAAGATTTACTTTTCATAAAAGGCCTAAAGAAAAATTCGCGTTTAAGCACCTTGAATTTTCATTCCTCGAAAATATATCTTGGCCTAATATAATCTTAAATGAAAAACTCTTTTAAAATTAATTATTCCGAATGAGTTTTAAGGGGTTTCTTGCTTTAAAGCGACGAATAATGAATCCTCCACCTTATAACGTATTAATACCGTTGTTTATCACCCGCTAAGTGTGATTAAGAAATTAAGGATGATGAAATTGAAAAAAAAATTATTTAGAAGTATAAAAGGCGTAGCTTCGGCGCATAGCTAACTCATTAATTATATTTATGTATTATTAAAATATGGAACATTGTATTATAATTCAATGACTTTCAAAACATAAATCCGGTACTCAAAATGAAAATTTCGAGTTTTGTTTTGAATTTATTTATAATGATGGGGTAGATTACGAACGTTTGAATACATTATCATGACGAAATTCAGATTTTTTCATTAAATTATTCAATTCTCGCCTTTTATACTAGGAATTACGACTTTTTCGCCCCGAATATCTGGTTACTACTACGTTTTCGAACTTACATATATTCCGCCTTACTATCGCCAGCAAATTTATTCCTTAAAGTCACAAGCTTTTTACAAACGAGGGTCTTAAAAATAATTAGGGCATGATTATTATCCGAAAAGCTATTTATTCCCGTTCAATTCTTACGATATATATAGGTAATTATAGCTTCCCTTCCAATATTTGCGTCAATCAAAACCAAGTATTTAATGTATACATTTTGTAATGTATGGTAAACAATAATGACATTTCTTGTTTCTACGACCGTGTTTAAATCCCTATTTAAAAACAGCTTATTACTATGTTAATTTAAGCTACGTACAATTCGCTTATTATTGGATAAACGGGCCATCACATTGCGATTGCTATATTATCAAATCGTACTTTAGATAAGAATTATACTGTATTATCCGACGTTTTTTCATAACTATGATGTTTATAAGCGAGAGTTTACTAACAATATCTCCGAAAGAGGCTCCTTAAACTCTCATTAATTCTCGAACAACTTTTGGGTAAATTAAGTGTCAATTTTATAGTCTACGTCCCTTAGAAACAAATTAAAGACTTATATTACCTTATAATTATTACAAATATTTCAAACAAAGTCGTTACTTTAGAAAAAATGGAAGTTATAAACACCGAAACTTACATAAAACGGTTTCTGAGCTAGTATTAGCGGTTTTATGGGTTCTCCTATATAATCGTCAACGATAATAACTTAAATTAGATAAAGGGTTTCTAAAATAGTCTTTATCATTCAACGGAGGTAAAGTAAAGCTTAAATACTGTTTTCAATCCAAAAATGAATATCGTTACTAAATGAACCAACCAAAAATTTCGAACGTATTTATGTTATTTCGTCGTTTGTGTCCAACTAGAATAAAGTCATTTACTTTCATTTACTAATTAAATTAAATAAATGAAGTCATTGCAACTATCGTTATAAAGTCGTTTTTAAATAAAGTATGGTTATTATATGAATATCATTTCATCAATTTCACTTTTCACTATCACGGTCACAAAACCGTATATTAAAACTAAAGATTTTATTTAACATATTTGTGAACTAATTGAATTCATATAAACGGTAGTGATGATCACGTAACAACGGATAAAAAGCCGCTAATAAACACTATTTTCCGTCTAAATAATTTAAAGTTGAAATAACGTTTAAGTTCTCTTAAAACCATATATATTAAACCAATCATTGAAAAAAAAGATCTTTACAATAAATACCGAGTAATACACGTTATCAATTTTCAAATTATAGGATTTGATATTCTATATAAGAAATAACTTTTTTTTTATTTAGATCAGCTTATTAAAACAGCTATCAACCTGTTTCTAGGCTGATCAATTCGTAATTCTTAACTATCTGCTACCGATATCATGAACAAAAACGGCTGAACTAAATCATTATACTATATTAAATGTATTTCAAAAAATTCAAATCAGTTTTAAACAAGTCGCCTTTCGAATCAGGAATCCCTTAGAACAATAGGTGCTAATTAAATAAAGAGGTTACATACACTTGACTTAAAAACTGTGGATATTATTATATATCTTTATAGATAGTATATTTAGGTAACAGTACATTACGCTGTAAGGTACACTCCTAAAGCATGACACGATCACATTTCATGCTACAGGCTGTACTTTTGCAGAGTATATGATCACGTGTCATATTACAGGCTATACTCTTGTAGAGTATATGATAACGTGACACGCTGCAGATTATACTCTCATGCGTGGAGTGGTCTAGAAGCAGGTATTCCAGAGTGGTATGTTTTATGCGAGGGCTTATAAACCCTCACCTGTAACGTACACATCTAGATACTTCTTCTTACATTTATATCTTATTTTTACTTCATTACAAATACCAAATATCTTAATTACTTTTTTAGTTACCTTACTTCACGTAAATAGGGCTTTAGACTCTACTGATACTAGTTAGTAGCCAATTCGGTCGACTACAAATAGCTTAGTAAAAAAAGACAAGCATTCATTAAATACCTATAGCAAGATGCTATAATAGTACCAACTGCTTGTAATTTAACACTACTCTTTATAAGAACTATACGAGAGTGTGGAGTTATGCGGGAGCGTCGAGAAACTCGAAGGGTTACAAGACTATAAGATCCGAAGTGATTTTAAAAAGATCAGCCCCATTCCATCAACCACCAACTTGTATTAACGCTCTAAACGATTAATCTGGGTCTTTTTTAAAAGGCGTCCTATTACGCATCAGGCCACGCAAGCCAGAAAAATCACCAATTTTTTCGGAACCCTTTACTGGTACCTACCGGATATCAGGCCACACAAGCCAAAACAACAAGATTCGGAACCCTTTTGTAATGATCACACTAAATACCCGTGAGTATATAGAAGGTGTCAGAGGGTTTATATTATCAAGAAGGTGGCAGAGATGCTGATTGAACAATATCGCAATCGTGCAAGTAATGATTAAAAGCCGTGAGGCTATTCAGAATATACTGAGACTGAATACTTAGATTGACAACTGAAGAGCTATGAAGGAAATACTATCTATGTGGTGCTGACCGTGTCCTTATATTCTTAATCCTTCATACGCCTTCAGTGCTGGATCATATTGGATCGAAACATGATCTCAATGATCCTTAGTGCGTAACCCTAACCCTAAGGTTGCTGACATAAGAGATATCCCTACCTGATGTGTTGGACATCAGGTTCTTAGTGGCTTAGCCCCATACTGGCTTGTTTTCTGACCCTCTGATGTTCTTGGGTCATAATATCTTTACTGAAACCTACCAAATACCAAGCCACGCAAGCCAAAACCACCAAGTTTCGGAACCCATCGCTGGGACCCATCTGATTTTTACGAACCACTCGCTCCAGCAAAGCCAAGATCGGTTACACGCAAACAAACAACCCGATCGCCCCACTAAGATCGGTTACACGATAAGTAACCGACTGACTCCCTCTATCAAGTTCTTCCACAGCACGCCAATACAGACAGATCAACGTACACCGGAGTATAAAATAACTCGACATTTCCCTTGCCTTACCCAATTTCTCACATCCGCCTTGTTTATTTCAAGTTTTCTCATGTTCGCCCTATGTATTCTAAGTTTATTTGAGTTTTTCTTTTTTAGCCGCTTGGATAGTGTGGCGTTACTACGCGCTAATAAGACTTTCCTACGTTTTTTTTTTTTTTTAGCTTCGTTTTCCCTATTTTTTCCAAGTTTATTTGAGTTTTCCTAGCTGCTTGGCTAGTGTAGCGCCACTACGCGCTAATAAGACTTTCCTACGTTCTCCTTTTTCTTTTAGTTTCGTTTGCCCTGTTTGTTCCAAATTTATTTGAGTTTTCCTAGCCGCTTGGATAGTATGGCGCAACTATGCTCTAATAAGAATTTCCTACGTTCGATTTTTTTTTTTTTTTTTTAGTTTCGTTTTCCCTATTTATTTTAAGTTTTTTTGAGTGTTTTTTTAGCCGCTTAGCTAGTAAAGCGCTGCTACACGCTAACAAAACCTTTCTACGTTCGCTTTTCTTTTTTTAGTTTCGTTTGCCCTATTCATTCTAAATTTATTTGAGTTTTTCTAGCCGCTTGACTAATATAAATTAGCAGGCGCTAAAACACATGATGGCTTCACCAGTCACGGACCTGGTAGAAGCCCAAGAATGTATGGAGTACCTTTTTATAAACACGTCATTTCGAAGAAGTATCCTTAAACATTTGGACCTTAACCTTTGGGATCACAAAATCGAGGCTCCAATAGAGAATTTGAGTCCCTATACGGTAAATACATACGTTACAAGAATGATTTTGGACTATTGTAGTTGCGAATTTAAAGGGTGCGATTTGTTTAACAGCTTTACAGAGGACTTTGCGGACTAGTTACTAGGCATGTAGCAAATGGTGGATGAAACTATTGCAAGAATCCTACAAAGACAATTATGAAGCAGAGGTATTAATACACCTAGTAGATATAGCTGTATCGCAAAAGCCCTGTTTGTAACGGCTCAGCTCACACATATGCCAAAATGAACAAAGGAAGAAATCATGAAAGGAGAATTTATGGAGGGATATTACCTGCAGAAGTTGAAGGAAGGTCTGTGTTTACAGTCCAAGCCACAGCCTCACAACGAAGGGCTGTAGAAGGAGGAGAAGGAAGGACAGGCTACATATTCCTGGCCACGACCTCAAAAAAAAGAGGAGACAGGTACACAATCCAAGCCGCAGCAAAAGAAAGAAGGGCTGAAAAAGAAGGAAGCGAAGGAAGGCCCTGGATTTCACACGCTTTCAAGAGAAAGAAGGTCTAGATATACAGTCTTGTCCGCAGCTGCAAAAAAGAGAAAAAGGGCTGCTAGAGAAGGAAGGTTTATGTGGGCTACAACGAGGAAAAGAACATCCAGAGAAAGTAGGCCTAGATGGGCTACAAGAAAAAAAAGGGCTGCCAGGGAAGGAAGGCTTATGTAGGCTACAAGAAGGAAAAGGACTACCACAAGGAGGAAAAGAACTGCCAGGGAAGGAAGGCTTATTTGGGCCGCAAGGAGGAAAAGAAAAAGGGCTACAGGAGGAGGAAGGGTCAGATCTGTCACAAATAGGAGGAAAAGGGCTACAGGAGGAGGAAGGGCCAGATCTGCCACACACGCATTTTCCAACCGACCACAAATCACAAGATCTGCCACACACGCATTTTCCGACCGACCACGAATCACAGGATCTGCCACAAATACAACAAACGCACCATTCGCTTCTTTCAAAATCTGCTACACTATACCAATCCAAGCCGATACTTCAGGAGAAGTAGCCAGATACTTTATACGCAACTGGGCCCCTACAAGAAAACAAAAGCACCCCTGTCACTATGGAAACAAGTCACTGAAAGCAGTATTTCACCACTATCACCTACGTACAACGCCTTGATATACGTATTCAAAACATGTATAATGCTTTTGATACTTGCTACGACCATCGACGCTATAAGGAAGGTTACGTGACCTAATTCGTAATATTAGTACTTTACTATAAGTAAAAGAAAATAAGGAAAGAAAAGAAGTTTTGCCTGGAACGATGGCATATATCACTGTCACTACCAATAAAAATATTGCTACAATACAACTAATACGGACCGCACTATAATAATACTGTCACTACTGGATTACGGATACAAACTAAAGCTATACTGTTACTACTGGATACGGAACGTATAAAGAAAGAAGAAAAGATTGCCTGTGTGAATATTATTATATATATTTATAGATAGTATATTTAGGTAGCAGTACATTACGCTGTAAGGTACACTCCTGAAGCATAACACGATCACATTTCATGCTACAGGCTGTACTTTTGCAGAGTATATGATCACGTGTCATATTAAAGGCTATACTCTTGTAGAGTATATGATAACGTGACACGCTGCAGATTATACTCTCATGCGTGGAGCGGTCTAGAAGCAGGTATTCCAGAATGGTACGCTTTGGGCGTGGGCTTATAAGCCCTCACCTGTAACATACACCTCTGAATACTTCTTCTTGCACTTATATCTCATCTTTACTTTACTACAAATACCAATCATCTTGATTAATCTTCTAGTAACCTTATTTCACGTAAACAGGTCTTTAAACCCTACCGATAAAAACCGTTTTCGAACCTTTGAACACTATAACCCTCTTTATCGAATCTTCTCATAAATCATCTGAAAAAACGATAAACTATGTTTTCTAATCTTCTAAAAAATGATTTGATTTCTATTCATTTACCAAGCTGCTTTTAGGAGATTCTTTAACCAATATTAAATATAATAAACGTATACCTTATTTTCCCTACGATCAATACCACTTTGAATCTATTTAATTATATCTTTTTACGTATCAATATCTTTATGAATATATAGGTCCACCCGTTCATCCAAAAGAAATTTTTCGTATATTTTTAATAATTTACCTGATTATTTATCAATACTTCGAATAACTTCTACAAACTTCTTTGTAACCTTGAAATAAGCTTTCTAATTGCTCTTTAACCGTTTTATTAACGTTTTACATCAGGAAATTTTACTGACCTAACTTTTATGCTTTTTGTTGAAATGTTAGAGAATATAGCGAACGCTTGAAAAAACAAGCATAGCCGAAGCTATAAAACCTTTATCCCGCGTATTGATTTTTCGTTACGTAACGCAACGTATATTTATAGTCTTTTTCGTGATAATAACCTCAATTTATACATTTTCTGACTATTTTTTCATAAGGAGAAAGTAATTCGGAAATGAGGTTATTTACTCCAGTTTTATGCGTCGGAAACGTAACACGTTTCGAATAGATCCTCGATAGCCTTATTTGTATTCAAGATTGAATCCAAAAAGGTATATATATAACATAAACTCCTACCAGTTATACCGATAATACAATATTAATATCGAATACCAGTATTTACACCGTTTTCAATAGGTTATTAATTATTGTAGAATACCCGAAATATTTACCATTAGTATCTTAACGAAACTTACGCGAAATATAAATTATATAGTAAATATATTCGAAAACAAATCTATATACATGCATTGTTTTAATAAATATCGATAGGTTTCAAAAAGGGAAATTAATTAATTATGAATAGGAGTTAAACAACTCTGATGTAAATACTTATATTAAAAATAACTTTATTTTTCGTAGTATTTATACAAGTATTTATTATGATGGAGAACAAAAATACAATTACTAAAATTATGAACGAATTAAGATACGATAAAATATAAGAATAAAGTGCGAATTGGTAAAAGTTATTATTAAAGAAAAAAGTTTTTGAACATTGGTACCATAAAAGGGGAATATTTACAAAAGGGGGGTAACACTAACAGCGGCATCTTTTACAATACATTAGGGTGTTTCACAGTCAATGGTAGGAACCGTACCTTTTATAATGTACTAGAGCATTTTACGCCGCTCGATAACAAGTTGCCTGCTCTTACAAAGAATGTCTGCCTTTTATAATACGCTAAATTATTCCATATTTACAGGAAGGAACACTGATAGGCTGGGAGTAATATTACAGGTTTATGCTTAGTGTTAATGGTTGTTAAAGATCCAACCCTAACAATTACTATGCTTTTATAATGCTTCTACACTATTTTTAAGCATGTTTATGCTACACAACCAATTACATAACTAAGCTACACCTTATTACTAGTTTTATAGCAATTTTTAACAGCTCTTTTTTCCCCTTCTTCGAAGATTATAAACAGTATCTATCTACTTTAAGTGACAGCTTAGGTCTAGTCCCTTTATAGGTTAAACCAGTTTATAATACAATTGAATATATTGCAAGTAATTTAAAAACATGGTTAATTGTATTATACTTCATTGATAATGCAATAAATTCAGTTAATAATCTAACACTAGCACCTTTTTGTTTTTATTGATATGTTAATACCTTCAGTAAAAACATAATGAAATTTTAATAAATCTATTAAACTTTTCACACTTCTATATACCAAGATTGTTTAGTCAGGTACTTAAACCAGTTGCGCAATTGAAAAATCGGGTTATTATAGACTTATAATGAGCTGCGGCTGAAATTATAGGTTACTGTAATTGTGATGGTTTTACTAAGTAAGCTAAAACTGGTTAGCGTAGTTTCCACTAGCTGATGTGAATTAGCCCTCTTGACCATTAGGCCAAAAGTACTAATAATCTAAAACGCTTCTGGATTATGCCAACTACACTATATAGAGCGAGAACATGACATGATATACAAAACATAACATCGTGTACAGCTACATGACTCAGATTGTACAGCTTACAGTCTAAGTCCATAACAGTGAGGTAAATTCGTATTTCGTTACATATATTACACGAATTTCCCATATATTATAGAATTAATTCAATATAAGCCCAAAGATTTACGAATCGGAGTATATAAAGATTGAAATGACGTAAAGCTGTTACAGACTGGTGTTTGAACTAGTGGTTACTAGGGATATAGCCCTAACAAGTATCATACTCTGGCGCTGCTCTTACGTTGCTTCTAAGCATACCTACGCCATGTAACCAACCCCATGACCAGGCTAATTCCTATCGCTAGCTTTATAACAGCTTTTTACAAGGGCACTTCTTCTTTCTTTATTAAAGATTATAAATAGTATCTGACAATATTAAACGAAAATTTCAATTTAATTAATTTACATATAATTTTTAATTTATTTCTCCGATAATTTTTTCGTTGTTTTTAAATCATTATAGTTTAAGATTTTTTTTCGATAACTTAAGCGTAAACCCTCAAGCTTTAAAGCAGTTACTCAACACATAAATCCATAATCAATTGAAGGTATTTTGGTTGTATACTATAACAAATTAAATGTTAAATATAAAGGGTTTGTCGAAAACTTATGAACAAAGTTTATTAAGCAGGACTATGTCATTTGTGAGTATGTTTTACGTATGCAATTATATAATTTTGGCATATTAGCCATTTTAATAAATATAATCTGATAGCTTAAAATCGTTATTATAAGGTTTACATTTTCGGAGTAACTCCTTACCCGAGAGGAAGCCGTTTCCGCGCAATTTACGAACGATACCAATGCGATTCCCATGCTGCCTCACACTAAAGGCCGCGTTGAGTTACCTAACAATGACAACAATATCTCGGACTCCTCTAATTTCAACTATAAAGTCAACATTTAACTTAATAACGTTAACTATTAACGAACTAAATATAAGCCTTTCAATTAACTAGCAAAGTTTCTCGATGTTAAGTTATATTTTTCGATACAAAAAGCTACGGTTTAAAATAAGTTATATAGAGATTCAAAGTTTATTAATATAAAAAAAGATTACTTTTACATTTACAGCGGTGATAGCAGTAATAATAAACCCGATGATTTTATAATGATATTGTTGGAACAGATGTCAATTGTAATATAGTTAAGTCAATTATACTAATAGTAAGTTGATTGATTTAACTGTAAGTTGACTATATTATCTGTGGGTTAACTGCAAGTTAAGTGCAGTAGGTACCTACTTCAGACTAAGGTAGGTGCCAAGCAATTGGCCATACAAATTAGGATGCAAACCAGCTAACAGTCTGCCAAACTTAGATGTAACACATCACTACTTTTAATGCAATACCAGTTGCTTCGACTAGAGATTCGAATCGACTACATTGTAATGCTAAAGGCCTATCAATGGTAATAGCATTAAAAGAGGTATATAAAGCTCGAAAAATTAACAAATTCATATAAATCAAGAGCAAAAATAACCCTATTAACGATATAACGAAGACTACAGATAATAACGCCTTGAAAAGGCTTGTAGATAGTAATAAGTTAACTATACGGATTGAAGAATATGTGGACTAGCCGGCACGTGACGTAAAGGAACAGGGATACCCTAGCAATTCGAAAAACCGAAAAGGATCAAGATACCCTAATAATTTGAAAACCCGCTAAGATAATAAACACAAAACACGCACCTAAACCTACTAACAAAAGGTACAGAATTGATAACGCACAAGTCTATGACGAAAGACTTATATGTGGGAATAGGGAAAGTTAATACCTGGAACTATAAGGCGAAGGATTACAATTAAAGTGTAGTTTGGGTGCGAAACTGGCTGGAGTTGGCAGGGGTATTGCCGACGGGGATAGGAGGGAATTTAGCAATTACCTCTAATTGGTAATCGACCGCGCTAACGCACACGTACAAAAACAAAAAGTCGCTAGTATTGGAACAGCAGTCAATTACAGTACAGCTAAGTTGACTGTACTAACTGCAAGTTAATTTCACAAGTTGTAAATTGACTGTATTGATTGGAAGTTAAATATAGTGAAGTACCTAATTCAATGTAGGGCACGGGCCAAACAGTTACCCATACAGATTAGTATACAGAACGCTTAACGGTCTGCCAAACTTAAAAGTAACCACATCACCACTTTCAATGCGATACACCAGTTACTTCGACCACGATTTGAATCGACTACGTTGCAAGGATAAAGGCCTACCAACACTTACTCCTACGAAATCAACAATTCAGCCTCTTTTACACTCACTTTACTCTGTTTATTACATCGCCTAGGCTTCACAGTAAAGGTCATACCACATTAAATCTACTAGTTGCCGTATACCACAACATTTGCTGACATATATCCGCCCGCATAATTTGCTTCAACCGGACATCTAAGATTTGAGGTAAATATTCATATATATTTACGAAAAGATTCTGTGGCGCAGGTTACATTCATGTATATAATACCTATCCTTTAGCGATATTAGGGCCATTGCCCAGTCTAGAGAAGTCTGTATTGTTAAGCACCAATCCGTTTGTGCCACACTTTCAGAATCCACATTCTTGCTTGCTGCAGAAAGACTACATGTATCTGGTGCTTGTGTACATTATTCATGGGTTCAACTTCATTGGCCACTCTCAAGACCACCTGGGAAATAACCTAACCAGACCGATTTCTGAGGCGGACGGCATTGCGAATTCAGCATACTCGCTGCGCAAAGGACAACTAACAAAATTATCCACAAACTACTGCTACATTGATGGAAGCCTGATGCATCTATGGTCCTTGATTATGAACTATGAACTAAGTTGCCATTCTTGATTGTGCCTGGAAATTGAAATTGGTTTGTCTGTGACACAGTCTCTCAAAAGAAAGCATAATATTACCATGAAGACAGGTACCTCTCTTCCTATAGTGTTTCCAAAGCTACTCCAGGTCACTGAAAGAAAGATGATGTGATGGTGGACACTGGACATACTCTAGTAGACTAGTGTGCTGTGGAGTGCTCCGATCCCGAGGAAGAGGGGAAAAAGAAAGAGATGGACAAGAATTCTCGCATATCATTTTGGTTAGGTCGGTGCCATTCTCTATCTACAGATGAGCCTTCGGGCCGATCACATGCCAACGTATTTTCCAACAAGCAAGTTGGCAACAGGGCTCTCGTGCTGCGCTACGTGCGCCACAGACCACAGTCGAGTGTGTGGGCCGGCCATAGGCACACGGCCGTTGGCGCGCACTTACAGGGGCACGGCGTTTCTTTGGGTGCAGGTATCCGAATAGCACCTGGTACAGCATGTAAGAGCATGCGGAACTGGATGGCACGGAGCTGTACCGATGTTGCACGAGATCGAAAGATCCAGCGCATTGGAGCTTCGGCCCAGTATGGAGTCTTCACGAGGGCAGTGCGGCCATCCTCTGGGACACCATCATGCCGTCACCCTGTCGATTGCGTGTGGTTTTCAGGCTTCTATTGGCCCTTTTACGACGAAAAGCTCGTAATGTGCGGATGGACTTGAGCGTTGTAGGGCAGCCCATGTGAGCAGCATGACAGCACTTGGGATGATGGCTGGACAGAGTTGGTCCGGGCCGCCTGATAAGCGAGACTTGGCACCTGCAAGCTACCAGCTATCTTGGGCCGGAGATGCTCACACCATGGCTGGAACTGGCCTGTTGGCTTACCTGGACGGACGCCCATGCTACTGCTATGGCCGCCAAAATGCCCCATCTAGCGCAACCCATACCCCTGTGGCACAGCATGGGTGCCAGCGCCGGTGGAGGCCTAGAGGATTATCCTTTGTTAGCAAGGCCTTCCTTCAGCTTCCCAGCTCTTCGCTTCCAAGCTCCGAGCAAGTGAAGTTTGGCAAACGTCATCCATCACCATGCCACTTTGCGACAAATTGGCGATTGAACTCGGGCACTTCTATCCCATGCTTCTTCAACTTCCCTTTCGAAATCCACCTCCCCCACCGCCCCCACCGCCCCCAACGCTCCCAAGCTGGTGTTGCAGGAATCCAGAATGGGAAAGGACGATGTTCAACATCAGTGCCCTTTCCTCGCCAATCAACCAGAGAGCGAGACGGAAGACCTCCTCCTCCCATTAATATCCCGACTCGGGCCTCGGACCGCATCCGACTTGACTCTCTGTGCTCCTCCAGCGAGTTCCTCTGTTCGCCCAGCTCTGCACGATTCCTCGCGTCTGAGAAGGTCTCACTTAAAAGGGTGACTTTGAGACACAGTCAGACACCGACCTCCCACCGCACCATGCTCGGGACAACCTGCTTCTGCCTTGCCTTGATCGTTCCACAGTGCAACATCCTCCCATATAACCTGGAACCGGTTGAAGATCTCTCCGCTGGCCGCCCCATCTCCAGCGACTCACTTCTGGATCTGCTATCAGCATGGCCTCCCGACCAGTCCTTGCAGCAGCCTCGAGTACCAGCCAGCCGACAGACAGTCAAGCCGAGAAGACGGCCGACCAGCCATCGGTCGAGCAAGACCTCGGCGATCTCGAGTCGGCCCTGCTCTACCGGGAGTCCAACATCCCAACATGGCGCTTCGGATTTCTTTGTGTTGGGTGAGTCGTCACTTGCCTCGAGTCCAAGACAAGTGCGCGTGTGCGTGTGCTCATGACCCCTCCACCCACTGACACACCTATCTCCAGAATCTCACTCGGCCTGTTCCTCGCCATGATTGACGCCTCCATTGTTGCCACCAGTCTTTTCACCATTGCTACTGACATCGGCCCTGCTGATCTGATCAACTGGGTCGCCTTGGCCTACACCCTCGCCTTCGTCGGATGCTCCGTCTTCTTCGCTCGCATGGCCGATATCCTTGGCAGGCGCAATGCTTTTCTTCTGGCCTTCATCCTGTTCTTCTCTTTCTCTATTGGCTGCGGCTTTGCCACGCGCATTCCTGTGCTTATACTGTGTCGAGCATTCCAGGGCATTGGCGGCTCGGGCTTGTAAGTCTACATCCTGCTCGTCTCTGGCATCTACCTCTACTGACCATTGCCAGATTCTCTGTGACCATGATTATACTCCCCGAAGCCGCTCCTGCCAAGGTCAAAAAATCACTGGCAGGTATCATTGGCATGGTCATCTCCATGGCCGGTGTGCTAGGGCCTGTACTCGGCGGTGCATTGTCCCGCGCAGGCCCACATGGGTGGAAATGGATTTTCTGGATCAAGTAAGTTGACATTTGCCTTCCATCGGACCCCCAAACTGGTCTGTCTGTATGGCAGAGCTGACTGTCTGAAGCGGCCCCATGGGACTGCTGTCCATGGCTCTTTTCTTTTTCGCCTGGCCCGAAGACAAGTATCTGCCCATCATGGAGCGCCGATCCTGGCGAGAATTGGACTTGGTTGGGTCTTTCCTGCTCATTGCAGCAGCCATTCTCGTCACATTCGCCTTCCAGAACGCCGGACTGCATGCAGACGCAGACAACACATGGTTGAAGGGGACCTTCCTGGGGCCCTTGATCGCCGGCGTCCTTTGCTGGGTTGTGGTTTTCCTATGGGAGTTGTTCCTCGAGCGCCGCTTAAGCTCCAAGATGGCAGCCATACCGCTGGTTCTGTACCGAAACCACATATTTACGGCCACGTCACTCGGCACCATGTTCCTAGGTTTCGCCTTCCTGGCCACCCTCTATGCCGTCCCGCTTCGCCTTCAGGTCGTCAACCAGAAGTCGTCCATGATGGCAGGTGTCATGATGCTCCCGATGCTCGTAGCCACGGGCATGGGAAGTGTAGTTACCGGGATGCTGAGCAAGAAATGCAACAGACTGTGCGAGACCATGACAGTGGCTACCATGATGGTCACTTTGGGCCTGGCTTTGGAGACGACTGTGTCTTCTTCGGAGAAGCTGGAGCCCAAGTTCATTGGGTTTCTGGTCCTGATTGGCCTGGGATATGGCATGATCACCTCTGCGGCGACGATGTTCACGACGTTAGAAGCACCTATCACTGAACATGGTAAGCCAGGAATGACCAAGACAACAAGAGTACGAGTTCGATACACGGAAGCTGACGATGATGTCATGCACAGCACCCGCGCAGGGCATGATAGCCCAGGCGCGGATGCTTGGAGGCAGCATAGGTATCGCCATGTCAGCCGCCATTCTGGCCGCTCACCAACAAAATTACGACTTGTTTAGCTCCAAGTCGTCTTTCGAGATTCAAGCCACGTTGGAAGGCTTCCGAAACCTGCCACCGGACCAGCAAGAGGTGGTCCGCAACACCTACAACGAATCGTTTAAGGAGACGATGAAAATCTGTGCTATCGTCGCTGGTGTCGGCATCATGCTCACCATGGGCACATTTAGCAGGAACAGGACAACGCTGGAGTCGCAGTGGACAGAGCAAGTTCGAGACGAGATCAGACGGCGCCAGATGGAGAACGGTGGTAAGGAGCCTGTTAGTTGCAAGACATCCGAGTCAGGAACGTCGGCTAGCAGGTGACGAGAAAGGGAGAGAGAGGTTCACAGTGATTTTCAAAAGCAGGTTTGTGAATTGACACGGCTATCGGGTGTTTTTGGTTGAATAAAAATGGCGTCGAGGGCCGCGTTGCTCGGCGCTATGTATCTGAAGGAGGACATGTCGTTGAGCATGCTTGGCTTGGCGAGTGTGGCATGGCACATAGCACATTGTGATGGCTAGGGGCTGTGGCGGACTTGAATGGCCTGTTTTGTGGGACTTGACACATACACGAGATGCTGCTGTGCTCCGTAAAAACAAGCATCAGGATCTACACCAGGCTTGCACCGTCTTTCCAGTTCACCAGCCGATGCGGACGCGCCGGTGGCAAGACTAGCAGAGAGCCTATTGAGCCAAGCCTGGGCAAGCAGGCTTGCACCTGGGTAGTATAGGCTGGAAGACCTTGCCAAGGTCTCCAGGTGCCGAGTGCTGGTCTTGACAAGCGATGTGAAGCGGACCGCCAGCCTCCCACAATGAATGATGTGAACGAGTAGTGAAGCGAGGAGGCAAGTTCGCCATCGAGCCAACGGAGGAGGGGTCGCCGATTTCGGCCTGCTGAGCTAAGGAAGGTCAAGACTCGAGCGCGGGATACATCAGGAGTGGCGAGGTACCCCGGAATCCCTGCTTTGTGCCCCTCCTTGAGGATGGATGGGCGGGTGGTGAAGGCTTATCGGCCGATAGCGACTGTACTCTTGTACTCTTGTACTCTTGTACTCTTGTACTCTTGTACTCTTGTACTCTTGTACTCTTGTACTCTTGTACTCTTGTACTCTTGTACTCTTGTACTCTTGTACTCTTGTACTCTTGTACTCTTGTACTCTTGTACTCTTGTACTCTTGTACTCTTGTACTCTTGTACTCTTGTACTCTTGTACTCTTGTACTCTTGTACTCTTGTACTCTTGTACTCTTGTACTCTTATACTCTTGCGAGCTATGCATGAGCAATACTCCCCGTCTCCACCAAAAGACATCTTCCAGCACCTCACTCCGTACGCATGTTCACCCGCCAGGCAAGAACGACTTTCCGGACTGCCCAGTGCCTCTTATCACCAAGCCACAAGCGACCCCTGCTAGCGACTGGCATCCTCCGCAGAGCCATGGCCTCCTCCGCCGCCGCCGCCAACCGTCTCCAGGGCAAGACGATCCTCATCACCGGCGCCAGCTCCGGCATCGGCAAGAGCACCGCCTTCGCTTTCGCGCGCGCGGCGCCCGCGCATGGGCTCAAGCTGGTCCTGGCGGCGCGGCGCATCGACGCGCTGCGGCAGATCGCGGCCGACATCGTGGCCGAGACGGACGGCGGCGTCGCGGTGCTGCCGCTGGCGCTGGACGTCGCGGCGCCCGAGCAGGTGCGCACGCTCGTGCCGGAGCTGCTGCCGGCGACGTTCGGCGGCGGCGGCGGCGGCGGCATCGACGTGCTCGTCAACAACGCGGGCCTCGTGCGCGGCGTCGCGCGCGCGCCCGACATCGCGGCCGCGGACCTGTGCGCGATGCTCGACACCAACGTCGCGGGGCTTATCCACATGACGCAGGCGGTGCTGCCGCAGATGCGGGCGCGTGCGGGCGGCGCCGGCGCGGGCGACATCATCAACGTCGGCTCGGTCGCCGGCCGCGAGGCGTACCCCGGGGGCAGCATCTACTGCGCGACCAAGGCGGCGGTGCGCAGCTTCACGGACGCGCTGCGCAAGGAGCTGATCTCGACGCGCATCCGCGTGATGGAGATCGACCCGGGCCAGGTGGAGACGGTATGTCTGCGTGCGGACGGTGGGGACTGCGCCGAGTGTGGCGAGCCGCGTTCCGGCCTGGGGCCGAGTGGCTGACCTTGCCCTTGCAGGAGTTCTCGATCGTGCGCTTCTACGGAGACAAGAGCAAGGCAGACAAGGTCTACGAGTGAGTGCTGTGGTGGTGGTGCTCTGCCCGTGGCTTAGACGAGCAGGCTGGTTGACCACCATCATCCAGGGGCGTGGAGCCGTTGACTCCCGATGACATCGCCGAGGTGATTGTGTTCGCGGCCACCCGGAGGGAGAACGTTGTGATTGCCGACACGCTGGTTTTCCCGCAACACCAGGTGAGCTGGAAAGCCGCCGTGGAAGGTTGATGGAGCTTGCTGACCAGGTATAGGCCTCGCCCGGACATGTGTTCAAGAAGTCCACTTGAGATGGGGCACGAAGGGTCCTCGGGAAAGCACAGCGTCGAGAGCGTGCCCTTGGCTAAGCTGTCCACGTGGACTACACCTGGTAACACAGGAGATTTTGAGAAGGACCTCGAGCACGGCATGCCACCGTGTATGTTGTCGCATTCGAACAAGACGGGAGAGACGATCTGCCACCGTGTCAACAGACGGGCGCTCTCGACATGCCCAGGTGACGGATGGCGTCTATGAGAAGGCAGAGAAGTGAAGCACAGAGGCCCCTTGCGGCAGCAACACCGCCTACGTGGCTCCCATTCGATCGCCGGCGTCTCTTGCCAAACCTGAATTCTTGTGCTAACGTTGAATGATGCCGAACCCACCAGAACCTAGCCCCGGGAGGTTCTGCGTGTGCTCGTCGATCAGAACGCGTGGATGGAAGGTGAGGACAGATATTGGAAGTCATCGTGGGGCGTTCCCTACTACATAATGGCATCCATCCACCCCATCCCCACATCATCAGCCCGCAAATCCAACAAGATGATTCCTTTGCCATGTCCGGTTGCATACGGCCTTATTTCTTCACCAATAACAACGAATTACTTGCACATGCCGGCCTTGTCAGCAAGGTCGCGGTAGCGCGGTGGTAGTTTGAAGCTTAAAATTATGGTAGTGTGGCCCGAACGCGTCTTCCTGGCAAGGGCTATCATTCTCCGTGCCTCCTATATATGTATCATTTATATGCTGCATGGAAGAGGGAACATTCCGAAACAAGTCGTCAGAACACAACAAGGTAAGATGTTTTGATTGCTTGCAAGTTGGAATAGTCTGGTGAAAGAATAATACAGGGCGAATATCACAACTAGGCATCGCATCACTGAGTTGGCCGTTGAAGCCATCCACATTCCCGATTGGGAACACTTGGACTCACTCCAACCTCCATCCACTTACATTGGTCACCCAACCTTGTTTACTTGCAGCGTTCGTTCTGTTCTTGACGCTCAGCTTGTCAAGCTCAACGTCCAGGGTCTGTTCCTGGATTCCGCGCCACACTTTCATGTTCATGCGGGGAGCCGGCCTGCCTTACGAGGAGATGGCTTCTCGACTCGTCCGTCCTGGGTGCTTGTGTGGAGAAACATTGGACCGGTGCAATCCCGAGGAGCGCATGATCCTTCCTGTGGCTGAACGAAACCGGAACAAGTGCGGGGTGACTCGTGAGGATGTGATATTAGTAAGTCATAAACCGGCAAATCAGGAGGCCAACAAGAGTAGAGAGATACATGTGCGACCTCTGGAAGCTGGCCTGATTATAAATAAGTACGGACGAGAGACATGCCCAATTCTCTCGTCACTTGGACGTTTTCATCACAGTTTGCCGCCGCTCTTGGTGTTTTTTTTTTTTTTTTTGTGTGTGATTTAATCTGGGAACGAAGACCTGCTTGGTAGCCCGCTGGGAGGTTTTCCACCGCCTCCGTTTCCCCTCCTACAACTTGCCACGATGGCAACGGCAACCAAGTCAAGCGGCACCTCCGAGACCGAGATCCGCTGCGATGCTCTCGTCATCGGCGCCGGCTTCTCCGGCATAGCGATGCTGTACCGACTGCGCAAGCTCGGCCTGACGGCCAAGATCCTCGAGGCCGGCGACGACTTCGGCGGGACCTGGAACTTCAACCGCTACCCCGGCGCGCGCGTCGACTCGGAGTTCCCCTTCTACCAGCTCAGCATCCCCGAGCTGTGCCGCACGTGGTCCTTCACGGAGCGCTACCCGGACCACCGCGAGCTGCGCCGGTACTTTGCCCACGCCGCCCGCGTGCTGCGCCTCGCCCCGGATACCGTCTTCCGCGCCCGCGTCGTCGCCGCCGCCTGGGACGACGCCGCCGGCGCCTGGACCGTGCGCACCGCCCAGGGCCACGCCGCGACCGCGCGCTTCCTGCTGCTCTGCACCGGCCTGCTGCACCGCCGCCACGAGCCCGCCCTGCCCGGGCTGGCCGCCTTCCGCGGCCGCGTCTGCCACTCGGCCGCGTACCCGGCGGACCTCG
>JASMMZ010000006.1:4926198-4955183 GCA_038502455.1 Anisogramma anomala
GCGCGCGCTCGCGCCCGGCGAGGCCGCCGCGTGGCGCGCCTTCGTGCCCAGCCTGCTGGCGCTCGGCCGCGGCGGCGCCAACGGCTTCATGCCGGCCGACGCCGCCGCCGCCGTCGCCGCGCAGCGCACGCTCGCCGTGCCGCCCACCGAGCGCGCGCGCCTGTGGGAGGAGCTGTGGGCCGGCGGCGCGTTCCGCTTCTGGGTGCTGAACTACCCCGACGTGGTGCTGTCGCCCGAGGCGAACAGGCTGGTGTACGAGTTCTGGGCCCACAAGGTGCGCGCGCGGATGACGGACCCGGCCAAGATGGACCTGCTGGCGCCGCTGCCGGCGGAGAGGATGCCCTACTACATCTTCACCAAGAGACCGCCGCTGGAGATGGACTATTACGAATGTGTCGACAGGCCAGAGGTGGAGCTGATCAACGTCAACACCACGCCGTACAAGACCTTCAACGAGACGGGCCTCTTGATGGAAGACGGCAGGCAGATCGACTTTGACGTATTGATCCTAGCGACCGGCTTTGACGCCTTCTCCGGCTCGTGAGCTCTTCCTTCCCCATCCCCCAACGCCGACGGATCCCCCCTCCCTCGCCAGAGGGTACGAGACACAGCTGACACCATGCACAGCCTGGCCACGATGGGCCTCAAGAGTCGCGACGGGCTAGACATCAAAGACCACTGGAAGGACGGCCTCCGCGCCTACCTCGGCACCACCCTCGCCGGCTACCCCAACGCCTTCATGACATACACGCCCCACGCGCCGACGGCCTTCTCCAACGGCCCGGCCATCATCGAAGCCCAGGCCGACTTTGCCTGCGCCGCGATCCGCAAGATCCTCGCGTCCGAGCGCGGCGGCGCCCGCGGCATCAAGTCCATCGAGGCGCTGGCCGCGGCCGAGGACGAGTGGGCCGCGTACATCGAGGCGCAGAACGCGCCGACGCTGTTCCCGCAGACGCCGAGCTGGTGGACGGGCGCCAACATCCCGGGCAAGAAGATCCAGATGACGACGTACCTGCGCGGGCTGGCCGAGTACGAGAAGGAGATCCACGCCCGGCTCGAGCGGCTCGAGGGGTTTGACGTGCGGTACTGGGGCGACGGTGACGGCGGCGGCGGCGGGCCGCAGGCGACCGCTGTGGCTGGGCCGGAGCCGCTGGAGCGCAAGGTCGCGGAGGGGCCGGTGTCGCTGCATGTCGAGCTCGAAGAGGACAGTGTGAATGGCGCGAGCGAGGCGGTGGCGATGTCGCTGCCGACGGCGAGCACTTGAGTACGGAGTGCAACGTAGCCGTATAGAGCAGCATGTGGCACATCGGCGAGGACGTTGTTCAGTACGATGCGATGGGTGGAGACAGTCAAGATTGATAATGTATAGGCAACATGACGCGAGTGTCGATACCAAACCTTGGTCATCCAACCCTGCCAGGTACCATCCAAGGTACTCTTGGCTCGTTCACACCGGTGCATGTGCCAAGTGCGTAGGACGACTCGTCGTGCAGGCGCTTACCCCATACGAAGCTGACGTCGGAACTTCGTTCTTGCAGGCGAGAGCGACTTGAGCGACTCCGGCCGGGACAATGCCCTCCGCCTACAGCGCCGTAGCCCGCCCGTCCTTCTCGGCGACATGGAGGGCGCCACTGCGCTCCTCCGGGATCCCCAGCATCTGCGCGCCCTTGTCGACGTGGTTCGCGCCGCCGAAGAGGACGTCGATCTCCTCCAGCGGCACCTGCTTGGTCTCGGGGACGAACAAGTAGACGAACACGGCCAGGGCGACGTTCATGGCCATGAAGAAGAAGAAGCACTTGAAGCCGGTGTTGCGGAGGAAGACGGGGAAGAACTGGTTGAAGACGGCCTGGGCGACGTTCTGCGTCTGCGAGCACATGCCGACGGCCTGGGCGCGGACGTTCATGCTGAAGATCTCGGCCGTCCAGATCCACGTCGTGGCGCCCCACGAGGGCTTGTAGAAGAAGATGAACAGGAAGAGCAGGAAGGCGATGGCGATGCCGACCGGCTCGGTCTTGGAGGTCGCCCCCGGCGTCGCGAGGCCGACGACGGAGACCAGCAGCATGCACACCGCCATGCCGACGGCGCCGACGATGAACATCCAGCGCCGCCCAAAGCGGTCGACGGTCCACGTGGCATTGAGCGTGAAGAGGATGCCACAGGTTGCGTTGAGGGCGTTGATCAGGCTGATCGTCGTGGCGGATTTCCAGACATTCTTGTAGATGGTGGACGAATACGTGTTGAGCGAGCCCTGGCCGGTGAGTTGCTGGCCGATGTTAATGACGAAGGCAAGGTAGAGACGCTTGCGGATCGACGGGTCCTTGAGCAGAGCACTGTAGCCGGAGCTGATGGTCTCTTTCTCGTACTCGAGGGCCTCACGGATGACGGTGATTTCCTCCTGGACGTCGTGCTCCGTCTCACGGATTCGGCGGAGGGAGACCCGCGCAGCATGGATGTTGCCATGCTTCTGAATGTACCACCGGGGCGACTCGGGCATGAATGGTAGAAGAGCGGTTATGGTGATCGGGACGAGGATCTGGAAGATGAGTACGATCCTCCAGGTCCACTCGCCCAGCGTGTCTCGATGAAGGCCGCAGGCGTAGTTGATCCAGTAGGCAATGAAGGATCCGACCGAGTAAAACGTCTGCCAGAAGGCCATCAAAAAGCCTCGGATCTCCGGTGGTGCCATCTCACCGATATACACAGGACCAGAAGCTGTGTTGTCCGTTAGAGCACCAAGACTAGGCAGATGACCTGGAGACAGGTCACATACTGAGAGCGATGCCCTGGCCGAAACCGACCAAGAAACGACCGGCCATGAAGCAGCCAAGGTTGCCATACGGTGGGAAGGTCTGCATAAAAGTCGCACCAACCGTGATCAGACAGCCGATGCCCATACCAGCGCGGCGTCCAAAGAAGTCGGCCTAGTCCAACAGTCAGTGAGATGTTCAACTATACCGCGTTCCGAGCTGGTAACTCACGGTGGGACCTCCCACGAACCAGCCTGAAAGAATTGCTCCGATGGAGTAGATGGTGTTGACCAGACCAAGAAGATAAACGTCGTCCTGCAAGCCCATCAGTTAGTTCCCTCGAGCGCATCATCCCAAACGTGTGATTTACCTGCGTCAGGCCAACCCATTGCAGCCAGTTCGGCTGCGTCTGGATCGAATTATATGTGGAGGCATCGTAACCGTAAAGCACCATACCTGCTGGGCGTTACTACTCTGCTGCTGTCGCTCGAGGGTTGCGCCATGTTCTGGACCATCGCAGAGAAGTGGACATACACATTGCGGCCACCATCGATATGTACCTAGACAGAACGGCTTGATCAGCCAGTTTTCACCACCCAGGCGGCGATGGTCTCTGTGAAGGGGCTCTCACCAGTTGTACAGCCGCGTTTTGTTGACCATCACGGCGGTTGTTGAAGCGGTCTGCCTGCTGACTCGGTTGGTACGTGTGGGAAAGGAGGCACTCCGGGCTACGAACACGCAAGCGCAGTGGAGTGTCACGAGAGCCAGATCGACGACGAGAAGATAGGTCAGTCCCGGACGGCGACCCTGCAGCCCATCAAATAGCTGTCCTTGCTCAGCGGTCCTTCACTCAGCGGTCCTGCACTCAGCGATCCTCAGCACCCTTGTTCCCATGCATGCTATGCAGCACGTAGATAGCGTCTCCATTTTTGGGGGGCATAGAGCCAGTCAAAAGGGCGACCTCGCATGCAGGATCGATGACCCTCATTCCTCACCCTCAACAGTCTTGCCCAGCCTCACCCCGCGTTGGGGGTACGTCCGCGTGGAGTCCCAAGGATTCTTCCTCGACCCCACGCGGCTTACGGCTTACTTGGGGGCGGTGGCGATCAAGTCCAGGGGTAACAAGCTACCAGTTGCCATTCAGTCGTGGTGAAGAAGTTGAAATGAAGTTCTCTGTGTCGCCTAGGAGCGGTGTGAAATGTCAGCGGAGCCGCTTGCTTCTTCTTTCTGTGATGGGGATAACATCCAGGCACATGGCAAGAAAAAGGGAACAGCAGGTTGCATCCGTCAGTTTGTCGAATGTAAATCTGGAGTGACCGTTCCAGCACGTGGTGCAAGCCACATCTTCGTAGCTCCACCGCGGATTGTTGAGTGGCTACCCGTGTACCCATGGGATGCGAGGCTGGAGAAGGACGGCTTTCTGGGGAAGATCAAGGTTGGTACAGCCTGCATGCCTGCCTGCATGCCTGCCTGCATGCCTAGGACTGTGCCACGACGCAATGACCCGACGGTGCGCAACGGCAACAATACCGTTGCTTAGCTACTCGCTAGCCACGCGAGCCAGCAGTGCAAGGTCGATTCGTCCCTCCTCGTCATCATCACCCGCGGGATGCTGGCCAGCTGACCGGGCGAGCAGGCAAGGCGGGCCCCGTCGGTAAACAGACGTGAGGAAGCGGCAGGTGGGCTGCAAGTGGGCTCACAGAAGTGAGAACGGCCTCCTGCAGGAGCTTGACCCGCAGAGGAAACACCACCGACCGGTCCACGAGAGGAGATGTGCTGACAGCATGTTATCATATGCGCCGTCCCAGCGCTCGGATACGAGCCATCCTGATGGCTCGTTGATGGCTCGTGATCCTGACGGCTCGTAGCGCTGGCTGAACTTTGTTGACCAATGGTATAGATCTGGTAGGATTGATGAGGTTGATCGGTGAGTGAAGGTCGCCGAGATTTCAAGACAAACTTCCAAGTTCAGCGCATGCCTGACGCTTGCACACCGCGACAGGGACAGGGGTACCGGCTAAGATGTACTATGGATGCCAGAGCTACTCTAAACAGCAACCTTCGTGACAAATTGGCCGGTTGCTTGCAAAGCCGATTACTCAGCAAGGTCGCCGTTTGACTATAAAACACCCGACTTCCCCGGTTTTCCTCCCAACACAACGAACCTTGGCAACTGCATTAAAGTTTTGGCGATATCTTTTTACAATAAGTATGTAACTTGGAAAATTGTTTATGTATTTGCAAGTACTACAATAGTAATAGTAGTATTTTTACTATTGTTTTAAAACTTCAAGTCTTATTCATTTATTTATATAAGTTTTTAACAGACTTTTACATTAACTATCTTTGAAAAAAAAAAAAAATCGATATAATCATTTTATACGTTTTGATCAATACTATTTATTGTTTTTCTTCATAATTATTTTTTTTTGTTATATTTTTGCAAATGAATCTTTTGTGAAAAAAACATTCAAGTGCAGTATAGTTGAGTTGATTGAAGTGGAGAACCCCATTCAATGTGGGGCACGGACCATGCATATCGCCCTAAAGCGGTTAGCAGTCTGCTAAACTTAGAATAATATATCTACTACTTAACTATACAATATTAATGTTACTTCAATTATAATCCAAATTAATAACATTGCAATATCTAAAGCCTTTTAATACAAACTAGTATTTGTTATAATAAGTATAGATAAGTTAGGTAAAAGAAGAAATTATTTTCTAGTTATGTTTTATATAATTATATGGTAGCGTGTTAGAATAGTAGTCAAATGCAATATAATCTAGTTAATTATACTTACAGTTAATTGATTATACTGACTACAAATTAACTACAGTTTGTAGAATTAACTGCAAATCTAGTGCAGTAGGTATCCACTTCAAAGTAGGGCATACGCTAAAGCATTTAGCTATACAGATTAATGTGTAGACTTGTTAGTAGTCTATCATACTTAAAACCTACAACTCATTAACTACTTTCAATACAACATCTGTTATTTCGACTATAGTAATTCGAATCAACTACATTGCAACGATAAAGATCTACCAACATTGATTAGTGTTTATTAGATTACGTACATATAAGCTAGGTAGAAGAAAAGGCTACTTTTTAGCTATGCTTTATAATTGCATAAGGTAGAAGAAAGATTCTTGCGAAGGGCTCCCTTCTGTTGCCTCTGCTATTTACAGGTAGCAAAAAGGAAGACTTTCCAAGTGCGTTTGCTATTTATATATACTTCAAAAGTAGCGATGATATCTTTATTATTGAAAACACTAAAAAAATATTAATGAAATAGTCTTAATGAAAAAGCGTTAAGATTGACCATTTGAAAGTCTTGAAGATTACCAAGTTATAAAGTTAGAAAACAGCTGATTTATTATTACTATAGCTACTATTATTGCAAGTATTATTACTACACATTTCAAATTGTAAAAACGACCAGGTTTCATAATTTTCAATAAAAATTACCAACTTTAACGGTAAATAATATTCAACCTACCTTTTTATATCGAATATTTGCCCTTATATTACTTTTATCGTATACTTTATACTTCAATAATTAAAATAATTACCTATAATGCTAAAATTAACATCGTTAAAAACCCCGCTAAAAAAAAGTAATTAAAACCCTTAGGCTTACATTTATTAAGTACTTTGATAATGATTTATGATTTATAGAAGTCAACAAAAACTTCACTTTTAAGCACCCAACTAATTACGTTAGGCGTTTTCTCCTCAACGTTGATTATAACGACGAAGTCTTTAGTATAGAAGCCTTGTATGATTACATCGAGTTTTTCAGGAAATGAAGCTTAATTATATGGAAAAAGACAGAGAAATTAATAAAGTTTAACTTAAGGAGTGAATTACATAAACAAGAATTTGTATTATTATTAAAGCTTAGCAAGGAAAATATAATCATACCGAAGTATTATATAAATACGTTACCAACAAAAACCCTTGATAGATATAGAAATATAAAGACAAAATAATTGCTGGCGATAGTATTCTTTAACAACCTTAAATGCGTTTCTAAGGTTATGCTTAACCCTAGATAATTTTCTAAACCTTCCTATATAATATTTTCAACAGGCTAGTATTACAATCCGTAAGGAATTGATTAATATATGAGCCATAAACTCCTAAATTTACTAGTTAATTAAATATAAACCTCGACGTTCCCCTTAATAATAAAAGGATTATTACCAAATCCCATGCAAAAACTTGAAAGTTTCATTTTCCAAAGCCCCTTGATTCGTTTAATTGTAGTAATCAAATGAATAAAGGAACGGTTTTACATACGAATTTATTATAAGCATGATTATTGGCTTTTTCTCTTCAAATTAGGTTAAAGGTGATTATTTTGCTTGTTAATATCGATAATTTTCCTAACATCAGTTAACAGATTTAAAGAGTATTTAAGACCATTATATTACTTTTTTTCTTCGAAATATCCTTATATTAAATTTGGATTGCATAGTAATTATTACGTTTTTAAGACACGGTAGGGAAAGAAGAAATATAATGGTAAGCCGTATAACCTTCTCGATGTTAAGTTGCGCTCGTTTTACAACATCTGCCGTCAAATAAGGGTCAAATTACTAGGTTTTTACTTGTTGTTTCCTAGTATTTTTACCAGCTAAACCGAAAACTACTTCCTTTGGTATTTGACTAATTGCTCCTCTTGTCGAAAGATTCACAACGGTTTTAAAAGCTACTATTAGAAAGCTCAGGGGATAGAAACCAATACAGCAATAGAACAACAAATGTGTTGATTATATTGATGGAAGGTCAATATTATTGATGGTAAGAATATGTAAGAAAAAAAGTTTAAGTTTATTCTGTAAAGCCAAACAAACAAGAAAGACTAAGTATGTACAATTTAGCATAGATTACCACTTACAAGAATCATTAGTTAATTGTGCTGACCTTAACCCTTTGAACAAGTACAACAAATATCGGCTACCAAAAAAATAATAATATCCTTATTATTTCATACTAGTTTCGTTAAGAGGTCCAAATTTAAAGTAGCTTTTTTGGTATTGCATGTATAGTATAACGGTGTAACAGTAGTTGGTGTAACGGCGATGTGGTGGTGGTATAGCAGCGATACAATGGTAGGATATAGAAGCACCTGATGGTTTTGTCGCTAAAAGTTAAAAGCGATTAATATATTAATAAGACAGCTGATAATTTAATATAATGCGAGTGCGATGGAATACAGCGGCTTATACAGTAAATTAGAAGCGATGCAACGTTTTATATGGTAGCGGGAGCAGCGCAACAGCTTATAGTAAAAACGGTTTACATCGTTATAGCTCATGGGGTAGCGGCACAGTGGCTTATGTCAAAGTCGGCTTATGGTGCAGCGGTTTATATGGTATCTACAGCAAGCGGCATATGGCGATGGGACGGTGTCAGGACAGCAGTGAGACGGCGACTACTAGTGCTGGTACTATATAAACAACCAATACTTTTCTATATAACATGTATATAAACAAAGACCTAATAAGAATCAATAAATTATAAAAAGCTTATAACTACCATTTATTGAAAATATCAGGAGGTAAAGACCAATAGAGTAATGAAACAACAAATGTGGTGGTTATATTGATATAAAATCAATATTATTAATAGTCAAAATGCGTAAGAGAAGAACTCTAAGTTTTGCTTGCAGAGTCAAACAAATAAGAAAGATCAGGTATATAAAATTGAGTATAGACCACTACTTGCATAGTTCCTCAGTCAATTGCACTGAGCTTAACCCCTCAAATAAATACAGTAGCTACTTCGAATAAAATATTAACCTTGCACAGTATCCAATGAATTGAAACATTATAAAGTGATGTTATGTATTGAATCACAGGAAAAAGACGCAAAATAAGATTTACTTCCTTTATCAGATGCTTGATATGCTGCTGCTTTACCAATAAGTAATGTGGAATGTAGAAGCGGGCAAAAGCATACTTTGTTAATAGGTTCGGCAGGTTATTACGGGCTATAAAAGGTTCTAATACGTTTTACAACATACTGACGTCATTTACAAAGTATTTTTTTAGTTAATTGAGTTTTTTTTTTACAATTATAATAATATGGATCCCAACTTTGACTAATATATACCCTTAAGTTCAAAAGTTTAATGACGACAAAAAAGATACCTTCCATGAATATTACATTGATTGCAAATATAATAAACCCGGTTAATACAGTTAACAAAAATTATGGACTTAGGGATAATATTTTTAATCTATATATAAGAAAGGGTATACATTTGTGTTAAGGTTCTTAAGTTAATTACGTAAATTTATTTTAGATCTTAATTAATGTGAGATTTATAGTAAGTAATTCTATTGTTCAATGCATTACATTTTTAACAAACGTGAATCCAAGCAAGTGATATATCACATACAATACCCCTTTACCTTTTACTGGTAATACGTTTAATAGGTTGTAGACTTTAAATATAAAAGTGTTAAGGAGAACAAAAACCTGAGACTATTGATTGCTATGAAAATACTGAAACTAATCCGGAAATAATGTAATAACTCGTCACCTATACCTTCTTATAACGCCTAATAAGTGAAGACTCATATCGCCAATATAACGATAAAGATTCTTACCTTATGTACATGTTTATTATATGCGACCGCTACATAAAGTAAGCCTTTTAAAGCATTATATCAGACACTAAAGAAATATGATGCTTAACAGAAGGTTATTTGTAATACGTCGCATTGCGAAAAAGATATTAATATGGTTACGAAATTTGACTACACGAATATTAATAAAGCCAAAGTTGACTTTAGCCTTAGAAAAAAAACTATTTTTACTTAGATCGACAACTTTTATTACCGTTATTAATCTTATGATTTTCCATATCTTAGAATTCTCTATCACTTTTCCTTTTTTTTCTTTACAAATATGAAAAACCTTAGCGTTGACGTAAATATTTAAATCAAAAATTCGTTAAAATCGAAAGTAGTTATAGGTTTCTATTCAGTTTAAAATATGAATACCTTTAATTTTATCTTTAAAAATTAAAAGTAATTATATTAAACCTGACGAATTTAAAACTTTGTTAATTATATTTCCAGTTTAAATATCCGGCTACTAATAGGTTATACAAAATCCTTAAGGTAGCTGGTTACAAATATGTGGATTTATTAACATTAAAGATAATTAAATGGCTTGACCATTACTATTCAGAAAAAAATTTAATCTTCTCAAGGTTTAGGTTCATGTTAAAGAAGATTCAAATTAAAAATTTAAGGTCTTTATTAACGTATTTTACATAAACAGTAAGTTGGTAATTTATGTTATTAATTCTGGTACGTTTTTTTCTAGCTTTAAGTTCCTTAAAAATATTACAGCAAAGAAAATATAAAATACACTATATACTTTGTGAATTAATACGTACCTATAACTATTTCACGTACTATTACACGATACCAGTATCATATTTTCAATAATAAAGTTCTAAACTAATATCAAATCGATGGGGATTTAGTGTAAACAGATTTCTGTTAAATCCTACTAGGGTATTAGCAAAATTAAAAGGGTCTACACCCTTTTACAAAAGGCTTACAATATGCTTATCTTAGAAATTAAATTCTTTATAAGTTAAAAGGCACGGCTTTCAATATTTGTAATGTATTTCAATCATATTGTTTTCCTTAATGGTTTTATACTAAATATATTAGTATTTAAAGTCTACCTACATATAACAATTCAATCGTTGCTATTACTAAATACTAAAAAGCGTGTTGTTGTATATATTAAAGAATTAAAAGAATCGAGGAAGAAATTAACACTCTATTGGATTAACGATATATTTGATATTAGAAACAGATTATGGGTAACAAGCGAACTATTTTTACTTTTTTAAAGTAAAATCTTTATATAGCAAAAGTACAGAAAATGGGACAAACCTTGAAAAATATTAAGTATCGCTAACTGAAATGTGGTAGTTGAAACCGTGAACGGCTTTGTTACTTTCTGTATTACATAGGTTAAAGCGTATAGAAAACCTTTTAAGTCAGAGAAAGATTCTTATGTTGAAAACCCTCAAACCGAATGAATTAGCTAATACAATTTTTCCGAATCGATTATGAACAAGTCTATAAAACGTCGATAGCATATAAAACTACCAAAAAGAAGTAAATATATTAATAAATAGAATATTGAGGAGGATTATGAGCCTAGTAGATATATATAACGGCGAAATTATTTGAAAAGAAAAAGTTCAACAGAGAATTTTCCTTTAACTTACGTTTTGAAAATATTATTAATATACCAGGTAAGCATTTCTAAAAAAGCGATTGAATGGAGATTAACGGCTTTATTATATTATGCATCGTTTAATTTATGCTGTTGACATAATTTGAAAACTTAAACGTTATAATGTTCAAGTCGAGGATAGTTTACGAGGTTAAAAGTACGATTACGTGACAGATGTACGAAAAGTAACAGTGGATTTCTTAAAGATAAGCTGATAAAGATAAAGATTAAATCTTTATTTAATCACATATAGTACAAAATATTAGCTAACATTTCATTGTCGCAATTATTACTAGTTTAACTGACAGCGTAAACAATGAGTTTATATTTAATAGTTGTGATATAATGTAAGTGTACCTGCAGTTTGCTACCGATTTTCAGTGGATTGTATTATTAGAATTATCGAAAAAAAAATAAGGGATAAGTTTACAGCCAACACGGTAATACTATTGGAATAGTACTACATGTAGTATAGTAGGTTAACTTCACTGTTAGTAAAGTTGACTGTACTGAAAGTTGAGTTTATTGCTTTTTTCGGACTTACTTCATTGGGTGTAAGTTCAGTACAGTACGCTGCACTTCACTCTAGGATATGGGCCAAGCAATTGGCCATATAAATTACAGTGCAAACCGGCTAGTAGTCCGCTAAACCTAGAAGAATACATGCACTATCTGACTACTGCAATACTACTGTTACTTCAACCAATCGAATCAATAACATTATAAAGTCTAAGACCTACCAATATTGATTAGTGCTTGCTTATTTATTGGGTTAAGCACAAATAAGCTAAGTAGAAGAAAAAGCTACTTTTCGGTTACGCTCTAAGTTAAACAACCACTGTGGTAAAGGAAAGATTTTTGCGAAAGGCTTCTATTAGTACTGCGCTAGTTTTCTAATGGCAGGAAAACAGAGAAAACTTTTGGGTTGCGTTAGTCTTCCAACGGTAATCTGGAAGTTAGCGACGGTATCGCTATCGAAAACACAAAGAAATCTTTACCAGATCTTTCTTGAAGACGTTAAGATTGACTGTCAAAAGTCTCAAAGTTCAGCAAGTTAGCAAACGACTAAGTCCCTACGACAAACAATCACAACAAACAACATTCGCCTTCTACCATTAGTAACGACCTTCGAACTTACTCACTACACCAAACCTTTACCCTTACTTTACTCTTTTTACTCTCTACATCACTTCAATCGTCAAGTTTGCTACTTTAAGCAAAAAACACCAAGTCATGCTGAGAAAGGCACATCATGCGACTTTACGCTAAATCACCAAGTTCTCACGCGAACCTACGCTAAAAAACCAGGCTCCTACGCCTAAGATTACCAAGTCCCTCACTCTACACATCCTACACAAGCCAAAACGTCAAGATGGCTACCACAAGTTCTTATTTTCAGGCCATTACCGACCCCGTTTAGAAAAAAGCAATGAGGAACCTCGACACAATCTTCGTTAACAACTACGACGAACAAATTTGGACCACGAACGTTAATAAGACTTTAACTAAAGCTTACTTAACCAATTACATTAGCTAGTACATTCTTGAGTCTAACACCAGTAAAGAGTTTAGCTGCGATGCCCGCGCTTTTCAAGACTTTCGCGAGTTTTTTAACCACTAAACTCCTAATATGTGGAAGATAATCCAGTGTACGGTTAAGGCTAAATAAAAGAAGGAGGTTATACGCTATGGTATCTATATCCATGAAAAACCCCTATTAGGATTAGCGGAAACCTTCTTCAAATTAGCCCAATAAGAAAACTACCCTTAAGATCCTAATCTTTTAAACCCTTAAGGAAAAGAGAAAGGCCTTAAGGTACTTGAATAACTATATATACGTTTTAGAAGATCCTTAACTTACCCTTATTTTGGTTAAACTTTTTTACATGCTGGTGATAAAAAACCCATTAACCTATTTAATAGTTTAATATCTCTACGTAATAACACGAAGTATGCCTTTATGTTATGACCCAAGAACATCGGAGGGTCAGAAAATAGGCTAGTATAGGGCTAAGCTACTAAGAACCTAATGTCCAATACATCAGGTGGTGATATCTCTTATGTCAGCAACCTTAGGGTTAGGGTTACGCACTAAGGATCATTGAGATCATGTTTCGATCCAACATGATCCAGCACTGAAGGCGTATAAAGGATTAAGGATATAAGGACACGGTCAGCACCATATAGATAGTATTTCCTTCATAGCTCTTCAGTTGTCAATCTAAGTATTCAGTCTACCCTGAATAGTCTCACGGCTTCTGATCATCACTCGCATAAACACAGTCTTAATATTGCATCTTTTGTTACCTCTGCTACCTTACTACTAACATAAACCCTCTGACACCATCAATATACTCACGGGTATTTAGTGTAATCATTACACTTTAGCAGCGATAGTGCACTTAAAACAACGGCTGCTAACGCGGAAAAAGGTATCGATATTAGCGCTTTTCACTAGTTAATTAAATAGGATCGTTAAGCCTCCTAAAACCTTTGAGTATATACTATACTCTAATAATTTAATCGTTAAACCCCTTAAAAACTTTCTCCTTTAGATTTACTTACGCGCGAAAGCCCATTATAAGTCCTATTACAAGACTTTACCCTTCAGTCTAAGCGATTGGCAAATACCCTTAACACTATACTTTGAAAGCTTTAAAACTTAAGCCATTAAAAACACCACTTACGGTTAAAATAATTATTGTAACCTTCCTTTAAAACCTATCAAAATAGTTAATATTAATTATAAACTTATAACTAATTTCGCTAAAATCTGGAATAATACAGAAAAGTATAATAGGAAGTCTTACAACCTTCTCTATATCAAAATAATTCTTTTTTTAAATATATGTAAGTAAATAGAGGTTTTTCTTTCTGGTTTTTACTTACTTTTTCCCGGAATCTTTATAGGGTACGCCAAGGATTACTACCTAACCTTACTAATTTAAGAAATTACGTTTTGCGAAATCTACGATGATATAAAAAGTCACTTTGAACCTGACGTCTATCTCGCGTAATACCATACAAATTGCGTCACAACACGGTAAATTACAATAATAACAAAAAAAGAAAATACTAATAAATACACATAATTAGATACTTAATCAACTGATGTTATACTAAAAAGCAATAGGAAAAACCTACGTTAGCGAAGCCATATTTCGCAAGCAGGGGGTACGGGTAGCAGTAACGGGTGTTAACGAATTCAAATGCATCTTATAACGTCCAAATACCACCTATGAAGGCTTCTTTAGCCAATTACAGTCCTCGTTTACCACGATAATAACGCGTACATCAAATTCGCTTGGTATGTACTCTTAAGTTAGAAACTTTATTAACGCAAATAAAGAAAACCTTATGGTAATTTACTATATTAATTAAAAATATGGGCGCATATAATGCCTAAGGTTTGGTCTATCGACCTTAAACTTAAACTAAAGGTAATAACCACATTAACGTTAATAAGATTCAAAAGAACCTGTTAATTGTAAGTATTATTATTATGATAATGGAAAGAGATATTAGATTTATAATAAGTTTAGCTACTGGTTAACTCGACACCCCCCTAACTAACGTAATAACTGAAAAATAATATACTACGTCCAATGGACTAATATTTCGAAATAAAATTACTTAGATTTAATCGTAAACATTAAGGGAAATAAGCTAATTAACATTGCTAACACTTTCAAGCAAATCAAGTAACACGAAAATACTGCTTTCGGTATGGCCTAATAACTAATCGATCACGCCTTTTTGTACTGTTTAGGTAGTCAAGACACTTACTTTTATTTTAACTAAGTCTCTAACCACTTATATATCTTTAACCTCCGCGATTGTTATATGAACCATACGTTTTAGGATATTATACCAGATACAAAGGTAACAGGGTACTTAATAAAAGGCTATTAATAATATGTAACACTGTAGAGGAAAAACATTACAGCTATTAAGATTAACCGTTACAATGCTAGCAAGGTTAAAATTTGCTTTAACTCGAGTAAGTAACAATTGTTACTAGAAACAAGGATAGTTTAAACTATTATAGGAATAATTAAGTTTTATATCCTTGAGTTCCCTACCTTATTCCTTCTTTACTTAAAAAATATAAAAACTTTCGGTGTTAATATAGAAATTAACGTAAACAAATTGGTTAAAAAAAGTTAAAGGTTTCCACTCGCCCCTAAATAGAGGCACTTATAGTTTTATCTTTAAGGCCCGGAAGTAATGGTGTTACACCTGATAAAGCCAAAGATATGTTAACTATATCGGCGTTTAAATTATCCAGCCGTCAATAAGCTATATAAAGTCTTAAAGTCCGCAAGACATAACGATATAAAATATTTTGCCCTAAAAGCTATGAAAAGACATTACCACCATTATCAAATGTATTCCTAAACCCCTAAAAGATTTAAGTTTACATTAAAAGATGATAAAGATTTCAATTATGAAATTTTCGTTGATTTGTTTTACCTAGATAATAATCCTATCTTTTACATTATTAATTCCGTAACATCTTTTTACAGAGCGAAGTTTTTAAAATCTCTTTCAGTAAAGAATATATAGGAAACGTTAAAAATACTGTAGATTAACACGTACCTAGATCCACTTAACGTTGCTATCTATAATACAAGTATAAACTTTTTTGTAGTGGAATTTCAGAAAAATGCTAAGATAATGAGTATCCAATGTAAATAGGTACCTATAAAAGCCTACTAAAGCATTGGAAAGGTTAAAATGGTATACGACTTACTTCGCGGAACGTATAATATCTTTACATTGAAAATTGAAAGCTTTACGGATCTGGAAGCACGTTTACAAATAGCAGTGAAAGGCCTTAACGACACTATAGGCACTGACGGCTTAATGCCAACGCTCCTAGTCTTTGGAACGTACCCACGACTGATGAGTGAATCTTCGCCATCGGTAAGTACTTAAAAACGTGTACGGACTATAACAAAACTTTAAGGGAATTGCGAGGAGAATCGGTACGTCGCCAAGTTAATAATGCTTTTAATACCAAAAACAGCCTTTTAAAAATTGATGTGCTTACTTTTCCGTTACAAAGTAAAGTTCTCATATAGCGGTAGACATGCAAATGAAAGAACCTATACAAGATATTAAGTATCGTAAACTTTAAAGTAGTTATTAAAATTGATAATGGTCCTATATCCTTTATAATTACTTGGGTTAAACCCTATATCAGGGGTACTAAAAATAAAGACTCTTAAGCTCCTTAAACTAAACGATCGAACTAATATGAATTTCCTCTACCCGTTATCGAAAAATCAATTAAATACGACTGATGCAGATAATCTCTGAGAAGTAAAAACTTTAAAAAGAAGGAATATATACCAGGGCATATCTACAATATTATTTGGGTAAATAGGAAAGAAAAGAATAACGAAAACCTAGTACTAAAGCTCTGAGTATGAGGGATTATTAAGACTTCCGGAAAACCCTTTAAAAAAGTAATAAGGTCGAAATTAACGGCTTACTAACTTTAAAAGTTATATAATTCGTGTCGAAAACCGACTTTAACCTTTAAAACCCAAACGTTACGATCTTTAAGTTGAGAATTATTTACAAGGTTAAAAGTAAAACCATGGGGCAGCCGTATGAAAAATCACGTTTAATCGCTTAAATATATGGTAATAAACGTAAAAACTAAATCCTTATACAGTCGTTGACTATTTGAAAAATCAGCTAACACTTAGTAATCACTTTAACAGCAAATTTATTATCCAAAACTAAAGTTAAGTTTATATTTAATAGTATTAATATAATGTAAGCCTACATATAATTAATAACGGATTTATAGAGGATCTTACTATTAAAGCTACTATAGAAACTCTGTATCATTTACCCTTTAGACACGGTAATATGTTCTTTTAAGTTACTATCTAAATTGGCTAAAATAAACGTTTACTGGTTTTTAATTTACTAGTTGTATTTCAAATTACGATTAATGATAAAATCCTTAACGTACAACCTGTACCTGATGGTAACGTAAGAGAAAGACTTTGGTATAGTGGGTATATAAACTGAAGATACTCTTTTCGTTGGAATGGTTAGCTTTGTGGTACTGGAACAGTAAGTAATCAAGGATTCCAAGTTCTGGAATCATAAGCCGGTAACAACATTAACGGAAAACACCTAACTCGACTTCAATAAATCGTCAATCCGTATACTTGGTATTAATGCTGGCCTTAGCTTTTTCTAAAAAGGCCAGAATGTTATTTTGGCTACAATTAATAAGAAAAATGAAGCCAGGGTTTAACGGTACTTAGAACAACGTATTTGAGGTATCTATATTGTTACCTTATATCAACCTGAAGCCCCTTAAGATTTATCCATTACGACATAAACGCAAACATTAACGGATAAGGATTTTGACCGGTTAAATAAGAGGTTTAAGTGGCAGACGCGAAACTTCAACCGCGGGATTAATATAGTCCCAATCGACCTCTTAAAGGCTAAGTTGATGATCTTCATGAACGGGTCTTTCTTAAACAATACCGACTTATCTTTACAAATCGGCTTCCTAATAACCCTCGTTAATAAAGATAGGTAAAAAGACTAGTTTAATATTATCAGCAATCTGATTCACTGGACCTTTGTTAAGTATAAAAGGATTATGCAAAATATGTCAACTTTAGAGATCTATGGTATAATAACGAGTTTCGACATAGGTATGACATTGTGGAAAACTCTTAACATTATCACTAGGCAGTTAAAAAATTCATCTATCCCGATGGTAATTTATACCAATTCGAGGAGTCTTTTAAAATACCCATCGAAACTCGAGACCACTAGCGAAAAAAACGCTTGATTATCGATGAAATAGCATTTTGTAAGGTCTACGAAGGAAGGGAGATTAAGGAATTCCGATGAATTGATAACAAAGACAACCCCGCAGACACCATAACGAAAGTATTGCTGAACAAAGCCTTAAAAAGGTTTATAGTCAATAATAAGCTAACTATACCAATCGAGGACTATGTTAATAAACTGCCAGAAAGTCTCAGATCACGTAACGGCAGATAAAGGTATTCTGGCAAACTGAAAGATTGCTAGGAAATTGATAACAGCGATCTATTTGAGTGGCACAGTTAAAATAAAAGCTTGCAAAGGTCTGTGGCAAAGGAACTTTTTAGAAACTTGTAAAGGTCTATAACGAAAGAACTTTTTATATGAGTTGATAAACTCGGACCTTGGGGTAACTGATTGATTAAGGTTAATTAAGGTTAATTTATATTCAATTGAGTGCAATTTAGTATATGAGTCAACTGGAATTAACATGGGTCTAGCTAATTAACGAAGAAGTAATTTAGTAGTAACCGGAAAGAATTAGTTAGCCATACTGGTGTATACGCACAAACTAAAAGACGCCAGTGTTGGAATAGTATTACATGCAGTATAGTAGGTCAACTTTACTGCTAGTAAAGTTGACTGTACTACAAGTTGAGTGTATGGCTTTGTACCGACTTACCGCATTGAGTGTAAGTTCAGTGCAGTACGCTGCACTTTACTCTAGGGCACGGGCCAAGCAATTAACTATATAAATTACAGTGCAGACTGGCTAGCAGTCTGCCAAACCTAGAAGAATACATCTACCATCTGACTACTGCAATACTACTGTTACTTCGACCAATCGAATCGACAACGTTGCAACGTATAAGGCTTACCAACAAATTCATTGTATTAAATCTTTATACGGATTAGCCGAGGCAAATAGTTATTAGTTTTTATTGTACCAAATGTGTTTTAGAAATAGGTTGAGTATAAAGACTTTAACGTTTAACCTTTATTTATTAATTACAAAGGGAAAGGATTTTGGTATCGTAGGTATACAAATTGACAATATTCTTTTCTTTGAAAATATTGGGTTTATAGCGAAGAAATAATGTGTTATTGAAAAGTTTAGCTTTTGGAAGTATAAGACGATTTTAACGTTTCATAACGGTATACAAGTTAACTTTAATGGATTTTTGATCCATTTTTATGATATTGAAACTACCAATGATATGTAATATATATATTATCCTTCATTAAAAATAGTAAGTTACGAGTTCAATAAAAATTGATACGGTTAACCAGGAAAGATTATAACGATACTTAAAGTAGAAGGCTCTTGTGGCTTATATTGCTACGTTTTGCTAACTGGAGGTAATATATAACCTGGTAATCATGGTATAAATGTAGTATTTATAAAACGAAGACTTTGATAGATTGAATAAATAGATTTAGTGGTAAATGTATTGGTAGGCCTGCCTATAGATGTAGGCTTTTTATTGTAATGTAGTTGATTCGAATCACTGTGGTCAAAGTAACTGGTGCTATATTGGAATTGGTTGATTGATTATACGTGGTAATTTCTTAGTTCGGTAGACCACTAGCTAGTTTCCACGCTAATTTTTATAGCCAAAGGTTTTAGCCTGTGCCACACTTTAAAGTGGGCACATATTGTACTGAATTTGCAGTCTGTTGTATTTGAATCCCACAAATTATAGTCAATTTGTAATACATATAATCAACTTTACTATAAATAAAGTTGATTTGACTATACTACATTTGACTATTATTTCAACACTGGCGGATTTTTTATTCCTATACGCTAACATGTCTTGCCATCAATTGGTGGCAAATTTTGAAATACCTTCTTAATTTACAAGCCAATAATAAGCTAGACCTCTGTCAATTCCTGTTAATCTATACTGAAATTGATATTAATTACGGCCCTTCGTATCCCTTTTATTTTATTCTTTCGAAGCCTCCGTTTCTTAACTCTTGTGTACAGGTCTTTCGTCATACAATTATACATATTACGTATTCTATTAATTGCGTACCTCTTGTCAGTAGTTTAATTTACTAGAATTTCCAAAGTCACCTTAACCACCATAGCCATTAATATTATTACCCTAATAATTTTAAGCCTTTCAGGAAAAACCTTTTCATTTACGTTATATGTCAAGCGATTTATGTTGGCTTTAATTCGTATAATTATAGTATTGTTGTCCACAAACATTTTCTGAGCGCCATTGGGCATGATCTTGTTTATAATATTAGTGGAGTTATTTAGACCATTAATTCACTGGAAATTATTGATTTTCCAGGTTTCGTATACATTCTTCAAAGCTATTACATTTATTATTCAACGTTTTATTAGTTTTCCCCAAATTTAATAGATATTCATAAAGGCTTATGAAGTTCGTATACATTACCAGAGGTATTAGTAGTTTTTTAAGCTACTTTATAACAATCGTTAGTATGTCATTAGTTACTATACCGATATTAAAGCTTCTTATTATACCGTATACTTTTAAGGCTAACGATTTTTGTGTTATACGCTTACATTTAACCGATATTTAATATATAAGGTTTCCAGTAATTATAAATTTCCTTTTAAATCTTTCCTTATTTCCAAATATTTCAGGAAGCTTATTTACTATATTAGGTTAGTATTATTAACAAATGATACGTTGGTAAAAATTACAAGTTTCACTCATATCAAATTTACTGAAACTGTGTTAATTTTTTTAATAGTTCAATTGCTACTAAATTCTTTCATTTATCCTATGGAAGTCCTCTTCCTATAAATCTTATGCTTATACTGTAATGAGCAAGTCGTACAATACTTCTAGTTGGAATAACATAGAAGTATAGGCTGTACGAGCTTTTTATTTTAGGTATCTTTTTAATATTGCGTTCTTGGCTTTATCGATAGTCGTTAGACTCATCAATTACTCCTTTTGACATAGGTAAATATAAATTCTATTTTAGTCTTACTATTATAAATACGGATGAACGATTTATTCAAGTCAAATTATATTACTTTAGCTAATGTTTAGATTATCTTATACTTTTAGAGATATGACTTTTTGATAATAAGTTGTTACGCCATTACAAACCTATCATCTTCAAGGAAAAGGGCATTGTTAATTTATATACCTATGATGTCAAAGTCATTGCCTCTCATAGTTAATAGACATAGGATCAATGTTAAAGTTTTTGTACCTAACCTATTTTTAAAGTACGCTTAGTACGTTAGGAATCAATGGACGCCTGTTTTAGCTAGTCCATATAAAGGTTTAATATAACGTATTATTATACAAGTCGAAAACTTGCCCCTAAGTTTTTTCGGTAATTTTAACAGTATTATTCGCTAAATATCGGTAATAAACTACATGTATGCTTACGTTATATTTCTATAGTTAATTATAAATTGACCTTGAGTGCTAATAGTTGAACTAGTAGTAATGGAAACGATTAAACATTAGCTAATTTTTAAATTATAGATATTTAAGTAAAGATACAATTTTCAAATTATGAATAATTAAGTAAAAATATAGTTTTTATTTCTATCACTCTATCTTTAAACGATTAGCTGTGATTTTTCGTATAGCCTGTTCCTAATTTTGAAGTTAACCTTATAAATTATTCTCGACTTAAAATAGTAACCTCTTAATCTCTAAATTCTATAAACGGTATAAATTGTATAACTTCTCATAAAAAAAGATCGTTAATCTTTATTTAATCGCTTTCATTAAAGGGCTTACCTAGTATGTTAACAATGCCTTTAATATGTAGTTTAAAGGCAAGTTCTCCGTCAAAATTCTCTTTTTAAAACACTTACGCCGTTATATATACCTTGTCGGACCTATATTTCCTATCGTCATCCTCCTCTTCAATATATATCCTCATTTTAAGTGGTTTTCCACGCTGTCGACGTTCTATTATTGTATTAACAATCGGCTTAAAAGAGTTAAATTAGCTGATAATTTCAACTTGAAGGTTATTGACGTTAGGATTTTTGTCAGAGTTAAAAGGTTTCTTATACAGCTTAACTTATATAGTTCGGAAAGTAATAAGGTTGTTAACAATTTTTACTAATATTGTTAGGTTCGTATTATATAAGATTTTATATAGTTTATGATATTTGCCTGGTTATCACTATATAAGGACTTTTATTTAAAAGGGGGAGGGGAATAATATATTTGCTATTTATAGTTTGTTCCTAGTATTGAGGGTTTCGTTAACCAAACGGTGTAACGATTACTTAGTTAGTTTTTTTAGGGCTTTGTTTTATAGCACAATACGTTTTTAGATGTTTGGCGATAGTAGTGACTTAGTCGTCAATCATAGGTAAGCTCTAAATACTAATAAAATTGATATAAAACCATTTGGGTCAACAGTATCGTTAAAAATCTTGACCGCTATCTAAAGCTATATCTTTTAATTTGTAAAACTTCCCATTTCCATAGTAAATATATTATAGGTCTTTAGTATTAAGGCGTAAGCTTTTTCGATCTTATTAATATATTAGCGGGTTTGAATGTGACTATATTTATACTCAATCCCTATTAATTTAAAATTAGTTTGAAATTTCATTGTAGTAAAGTTGTTATTGACATCGTGAACTGGTACATTGAGTAGCTTAAGGTATGTATTAATCCATAAGGTATGTAATATCACCTACGTTTCCTTCGCCATAATAATTTTGAAGAATTTAGCGTTGTAAAAAGTCATATAGGAATCCACAACATAAAGTACTAGTTTACCGTTTAAGTAAAACAAATTAATAAAGACCTTGAAGTTAAAGTTTTAGTTTTCCTTCAACGTAAATTAAAACCTTAAGGTGGTTTTGAAGTATATTTGTTGATATTAGCAAATCCGTTCAATTATCTTTAATAGAAACACGTTTATATCTTCGTAACTAATCGCTTTTAAACCCTTGTAAAGCCTAGTATTTATCAGGTAGTTAAACCTACGGTATAATTAACGAAGTTCCGCCTTCTTTAGGTTTAATACTATTATTTCTAGCTTTTAAAAATAAAAAGAGAGGAATTCTTATTTAAGGCTAAGTAAAACCCTTTTAACGCCTTTTACCTAAACCAATTTATTAGTTTAAATATAAACTTTAAAACCGATGTGTTTTTATTTCTTTAAGGTAAATGAGAAAAGTGGTAGTAAATTTTGAAATATAAAAAATAATAAGGCTAATACCGAGTTTAACTGTTGTGAGTACCATTCAAAATATCTTTTTTCTATGGTTGAAACCGACCTTATCTTTGCTTATATCCGTGTGATTAAGTTCTGTAACCGTATTCGTATCTTTTCGTAATACAATATATTATAAAAAACCTCCCATTAAGTATTGTATGGCTCCTCTATCCGGTATAATACCTTAAAAAACCTGCTTCATATAACTATTTTAAATGGTAAAAAGGTATCTAGGGCAAGCGTTTTTATCTTCGTGTTGGCGGTAGGTGTCTTTACTTATTAAGCGGTATAAAAAGATGTGGTCGACGAATTATTGCGTTACTTTTAGGCCGGTATTAGTATTTTTATACTAGCTAATAGATTTAGGCTTGTTTTTTTTCTTCTTTTCAACTTTTTGCAATTCAAACTTTATAACACGTAATATATAATTTTGGTTGAATGTAAATAAAAATTATATGTCATATATTACCTACTTCAATTTACATTTGGTAATAATATAACGTGTTAAATTATAGCTTTGTTTGACGTAAATACAATATTTCTTGGTATTTAAAATAGATTTAATTGGTTAAATAAAAGACTTTAAGGGGAAAAAAATAATCTTTTCCATAGGTAGAAACTATATCTTTAAGTCCGAGCCTTTTGTTAAGAATATTGGTTAGGTCTTACGTACTTACAGTTGATATAATACGTGTGGAAGGGGTTTTTTCCTTCGTTATTAAATTCCGGGGTTTAAGGGTACATACTAATTGAGCTGGAAACTCGAGCTATTACAGTCACTAATAAGTAATGTTACTAGTTAAAAGACCCTTTGAAAGTAAATTTAAGGTATCGAAGGGCGTATTTAAATTGCTTATAAGCTGTAATAGTTTACCAAACCTATTAACGTAGGATATTTTTACTAGCTTTCACGTTTCCTATCATTCATTGGTTAAAAATTCACCTTTTCTATATTTCATTAAAAAGTGTCGGAATAGTAGTATTTGAAGTGCAGTAGGTCAACTTTACTCACAGTAAAGTTGACTATATTAAATGAAAGTTGAGTGTATTGTTTTTTATGGGTTTACTGTATTGGGTGTAAGTTCAGTACAGTAGGCCACACTTCATGTTAGGGCTTAGGCCAAGCAAATAACTATAAAAATTATAGTGCAGATCGGCTAGTAGTCTGCCAAACCTAAAACAAGACATTTACTATCTAACTAAGCAATACTACTGTTACTTTGATCAATCGAATCGACAACGTTACAAGGTCTAAAGCCCTACCAACACTGATTAGTGTTTAGTAGGTTAAGTATAGATAAGCTAAGTAAAAAAAGAAGCTACTTTCTGGTTACGTTTTATAAAAAACTAAGATATAGGAAAGATTATTGCGAAGAGCCTCTACTGCTGCATCTGTTTTTAGAGCAGTAAATAGAAAAAACTTCTAGGTTATGTTGGTTCTCATGGTAACTTAGAGGTAGCAACGGTATCGCTATTAAAAACACTAAAAAATCTTTAATAGATCTTTCTTAAAACCGTTAAAATTAGCTGTTAAAAGTCTCAAAGTTCGGCAAATTGGCAAACGGCTGAGTTAATACTATTATGGGTATTACTACTCCAAAAAAACTACTAAGTCTCTATACTAAATAACCTATAATAATAAACGATCTTCAACCTTACCTTTGATACTAAACCTTTGACCCTACTTTACTCTTTTCACTTCACTTAAGCTAGATTAATCGTTAAGATTGCCACTTTGGGCGAAAATACTAAATTACACCAAAAAAGCTACGTCATGCCACCTAATGTTAAGTCGTCAAGTTTCCACGCGACTTTAAACCAAAATACCAAGTCCCTACACCCAATATCACTAAGTATCTCGCCTTATACGCCCTATAAGTTCTATATAAGCTAAAACGTTAAGAAAACTTTAAGTTAAGAATATATAAAAAAAGTTAAAGACTTCAAAATAATATTTGTTAACTATTATAACGAATAGCTTTAAATTACGGATGTTAATGAAACCTTAATTAAAGATCGCTTAACCAATTACGTTAGTTAGTACATTATCAACGCGAACCTTGGTAACGACTACAGCCGTAGCGACTGCACTTTCTAAGACTTCCGCGAGTTTTTTAACTACTAGACTCTTAACATATGGAAGATAATTTAGCGTACGGTTAAGGTTAAGCTAAAAAAAGAGGTTACTCACCATAGTATCTATATCCCAGAAAAAAAGCTATTAGGCTTAGCCGAAACCTTTTTTAACTTAGCTTAACGAAAAGATTCCCTTTAGAACCTATAATGATCAAACTAAATACCCGTGAGTATATAGAAGGTATCAGAGGGTTTATGTTATCAAGAAAGTAGTAAAAGTGCTGAGTGAATAATATTGCAACCGTGCAAGTAATGATCAAAAGCCGTAAAGTTATTCAAATGTGTAGACTAAATACTTAGATTGATAACTGTAGAGCTTTGAAAGAAATACTATCTATATAGTAATGACCGTATCCTTATATATCCGTGCCTTCATATCGTTTTCAGTACTGGATCTCTTAGATCAGTGCTGAGCCCGCTGATTCTAAATCACTTAGATTAGTACTAATCTCGCTGATCCTAATCACATGATTGGCTTAGTTATTTCCACTAACAAAGGAGGTGTTCCCCACCTGATGTGTTGGACTTCAAGCTCTAAATGGCTCAGCTGCACACTGGCTTGCTTCCTAACCCACCATCATACTTGAGTCGTAATATTATCTCCCTCCTTAAGTCTTTCGTCTCGAAAGACCCTGGTGAGTCTTCTTATCTTCTTTATACTTTTTACCTGGTCCGTTCCATTGGATTATACCTGCCTAATTCGTTATGTCCTTCAAAATCGAAAAGCGTTTATCCCGCAAAACTAAAGAACGTCACAAGCTAGTTCTTTTTATTGAGTACTTCGATTCTTCTTATTCTTCCGACGTTATACCTTGTTCGTTTTATTTTCGCAAGCAGTTGCCTTACAAGATAGCTGAGGACACTGGCTGTTATTTGGAGTGTACTCGTCGTGGTCAACCGTATGATAACCTGTTCATTGGGTTGTCCCTTTCCCGGGTGCTCGCCGAGTATGATCGCATCCAATCAGAAAAGGAGGTGGCAGAAGGACGTTTAGCCGCCGCCCAGCAAGAGGCCTTAAAAGCTCATCAAAAGGCCACCGAAGCTCTGGCTCGTCTTACTCGTCTTCGAAAACAGCGCGCCTTTTTCAAATCCCGTGGCTCAGAACTCTTCCACTATAGAATACAGTCCCTGGATGAATTGGAGGAATAGGAAGCCAAAGAGAAGGAGGAAGCTGAGGAGGAGCGTCGTCGTTTTGCTGCTGAGGTTTAGGCCGTCATCTTTGAGGAGTCGGTTGTTGCACGTATCGATCCTAATTTTGAGGGTTTTGACTGGAATTCTGTTGACGTAAGGAACGCCATAATGGACTGGTCTGGTTTCCTGCCTGGTTTTTCCGAGGGGTTTGCGTCCGGATCTGGTGGTACTAGTCAAGCTTCTCAGAATAATTCGTCAAGTTCTTGAGTAATTCCCATGTGTCATCCTAAGGTTCGTAATCTTTCTACCTGACGAGATATTCTATTTGGTTACTGTACTGACGTAAATCTAGAATTTGTTCGACCTCGAATTCTTCCGTGCCGTACTCGTCGTTTGTTTCAATCTGGGTCTCGAGTTGGGAGTTCTGGGGTGCTAATCCTAGTAATGAGACATGAAAAACATATGTCTGTAGCCGCATTGTTATTGGTAATAAAAGTTCGAAATTGACATCTGAAAGTCTGCGTAAGATTTTGAATGGTCCGATTTTCTTGTGGTTGAGTTTGTTGCTTTGTCGCTTGGTTTTGATGTTGCGTCGGAAAAGGTAGACTTTATCCCCCTTCTTAAGGATTGGTCCCTCAATTCTCTTGCGATTTGCGTATTTGACCATTCGTTGCTGAACAAAGAGAAGTTATTGCAGAATTTCCCGTTGAATCGTCTTGATATCGTGCACTATTTTTGTTGCTTTGGGTGCTTCTGGTCCTGCCACTTGCTCGTGATAAGCCTAGGGCTCGTATCCGTAATTTGCAAAGAAAGGTGATTGTTCCGTTGTGGATGTGTGTACGCTGTTGTAAGCGAATTGCGCCAATGGTAGAAGTTCAACCCAGTTATCCTGCTGGCGGTTGAGGKAAAATCTGAGGKATTGCTTGGTTGATGCGTTCCGTCTGTCCGTCTGTCTGTGGATGATATGCCGTGCTCATTTTTTGTTTTGATCCGAGTTGATCTGTGAGTGATTTCCAAAACTTGGATGTGAAAAGCTTGTCTCTGTCACTGATGATTGTCTTTGGCATCCTGTGGTTGCTTAGGATTTTCTGAAGGAAGATGTAGGCGAGTTCTTCCGCTGTGCTAGCCTCTTTGTAGGGGATGAAGTGAGCGTACTTTGTCAGTCTGCAAACCACTACTAGAATGCTGTCTAATACAGTTCCAGTTAAGGGTTCTCATGAACGTGGTAGCTTGACGATGAAGTCTAGGCTGATGGATTCCCAAGCAGCGCTAGGTACTGGTAGAGGTTTCAGTAGTCCATAAGGCTTGTATCGTTCCGTCTTGTTCTTTCTGCAGTCGTCGCAGTCTCTGATGATGGCTTCGATTCGTCGTTTGAGATTTGGTGGATTCCAAATTTTCCTGATCCTGTGGTATGTTGCCATGTTTCCTTGATGTCCATGTGCTCGTACACTGTGGATTTCCCTTATAAAGTTGTTTTGTTCTTCTAGCGTCATTCTGCTCGGGTCTCGTTTGGTGGGTTCGATCCTAGAGATAACATCAATCTCTCTTGCTTCGTTGATGAGGTTTCCTTGAGTGTCGGCTATGAAGATTGTCTGTCCTTGGGGTTCCTGATTTTGCTCGTGATCTGACCGTCTGCTAAGAGCGTCTGCTCTGCCGTTCTTCGTTCCTTTACGGTAGATGATTTTGAGGTCGAACTATGAGAGGAATTCTGCCCATCTGGTTTGTCGTTTATTCAACACTTTGGTCGTGGTGAACTGTACCAGGTTCTTGATGGTGATGTTATTGAGCTGTCTGTAGTCAACGCAAAGTCTGAGTTTGCCATTCTTCTTGGGTACGAAAAGGATTGGATATCCTGCTGGTGATCTGGAGGGTCTGATATATCCCTTCTTCAGATTTTCGTCGAGGTACTCCCTGAGTGCCTTGAGTTGCTCTTCGTTGAGTCCGTAAATCTTGTGAAATCGTGGTGTCGTCCCTTTTTGTAGGGGTATCTCGTGATCGTATTGTGTGTGCTCTGGTATGCCTGTGTCGAGTGTTTCTTGGAACACTTGTGCAAAACTTCGATATTCGTCTGGAATGTTTTCGAGTCGTGATGGCGTTCCTTTCTCTGTTGCACTTGTTGTTAAGTACAAGAGGAATCGTTGACCGTGTGTGACGGGGGTATTCTTCCGTAAGTATTGCTTAGTCATGTCATATCGCTTAGTCATGTCGTATCGCTTTGTCATGTCGTATCCTGATCTGTTTCCGTCTTGTCGCTCTGAAACTTGTAATTTCGCTAGATCCTTCTCCATTTGCTGAAAGGGTATGTCTCGTCCTTGTCCTTTGGAGGTATTCGGGTATGGGTGCTCGTCTTCGTGTCGAGTGCTGTCCATTTGTGGCTTCGACCTGTTTCCGTCTCTTTGTGAGATCTGTAGATTTACTAGGTCCTTCTCCATCTGTTCGCCAGCCTTGCTGCGTCCTTCTGTGGAGGTATTGCTGGGTTCGTTTGAGCGCCGTGTTTGCCACAATCGGCTGTCCTCAGTGACTGAACTCCTTCCCTCGCCGTTGATTGCGGTCTTCTTCTGGGTAACAGCATTGTCCCAGTAGATCTGGCCAGTGACCCAATCGATTCGGGGATTCTCGGCTCTAAGCCAAGGAAGTCCTAAGATCAGTTCGTGATGTGCTGTATCTGTGATGTCCAGGGATAGGGT
>JASMMZ010000006.1:4956968-5130001 GCA_038502455.1 Anisogramma anomala
TCCTATGGCCTTCATACCATCTTCAGTACTGGACCGCTGAAGTCGCTGGTCGCTTCCTGCGGTCCTATGTAGTATCGACTGGACCGCTCTTCGGTACTTGCGGTCCCAACCCTAACCCTGGGTCCTTACATAAGAGATATCCCCGCTTGATGTGTTGGACATCAAGCTTCTAGCCGCTGGTCTGTTCCATGGTCTGCAGTTGGTCCTTGGGTTATAACATCAAGACACTATTTTAATTACAATTGACAAAACTAACGTGGCTAAGGCTTAACGGTACTTGAAGTAACGTGTTTACGACAGTTATATTATTACTCTATGTTAATCGAAAGCCTTTTACGATTTTTTTATCGTGATATAACTATAGGATCTGGTAAATAAAAATTTTAACCGGTTAAATAACAGGTTTGAGTAACAAATGCTGAATTTGGACCGCAGGATTAATATAATCCTTATCAACCCGTTAAGAGCCAAGTTAATAATCTTTAAGGATAGGTTTTTTGTAAATAATATCGACTTATCTTTATAAATCGGGTTTTTAATACCTTTCGTCAACTAGGATAGGTGGGAAGACCAGTTAAGTATTATTAGTAGCCTAATTTACTAGAATGTTATGACTCAAGTACGTTGGCAGGTCAGGAAACAAGCCAGTATGCAGCTGAGCTACCGGTGAGTGTTATGACCCAACATCTGCAGGGCGCACCAGCGGTGGCCCCGCAGCAGATAACGAAGGAAATCGGTTGGACACAGCCTCTCGGCAGGCACCAGGGATCCACAACAGACACACCGTACACAAGGGTTAGGGTCAGCATGGTATGAGACTCGATGGACTCGGTATCGAGCCAGTCGAGCTGCACACTGGGACTCGATGGACTCGACGTCGAGCCAGTCGAGCCTACACTGAAGATGTATGAAGGCGCGGATATATAAGGACACTTTCATTACCAAGATAGATAGTATTTCCTTCATAGCTCTTCAGTTGTCAATCTAAGTATTCAGTCTATCCTGAATAGCCTCACGGCTTCTGATCACCACTCGCACGAATACAGTCTTGATATTGCACCTTTTGTTACCTCTGTTACCTTACTGCTAACATAAACCCTCTGGACAACTTCTACATACTCACGGGTATTTAGTGTGATCATTACAGTGAGCCTTAGTGAGTACCGGTGAGCCTCAGTGAGCACCGGTGAGCCTCAGTGAGTATCAGTAAGTCTCAGTGAGTACCGGTGAGCCTCAGTGAGCACCGGTGAGCCTCAGCACTGAAGATGGTATAAGGCCATAGGATATAAGGACACGGCCATCACCACATAAATAGTATTTCCTTCATAGCTCTTCAGTTGTCAATCTAAGTATTCAGTCTCAGTATATTCTGAATAGCCTCACGGCTTTTGATCATTACATGCACGGTTGCGATATTGTTCACCCAGCACCTATGCTACCTTCTTGATAACATAAACCCTCTGACACCTTCTATATACTCACGGGTATTTAGTGTGGTCATTACATAGAACTTTATTAAGTATAAAAGGATTATACGAAACGTGTTAACCTCGAAGATCTACGGTATAATAATAAGTTTTAACGTAGATATAATATAATAGAAAATCCTTAACCTTATTACCAGGTAGCTAAAGATTCCTTATATCCCAGTAGTGATTTATATCGACTTAAGGAGCCTCTTTGAATACCCTTTAAAGCTTAGAATCACTGGTGGAAAACACTTAATAATCGACTTAATAGTATTCTGTAAAGCGTATGAAGGGAGGGAGATTAGAGAATTCTAATAGATTAATGGTAACGATAATCCTACTAATGCTATGACGAAATCATTACCGAATAAGGATTTAGAAAGATTTATGGATAGTAATATATTAACTATACATATTAAGAGTTACGTTAATAAGTCATCTGGTAAACCCAAGTTACGTACCGGCAACTAGAGTTATATTGGTAAAATAAAAAAACTGTCAGGAAAGTGAAATTAAGGCTACGAAAGCGATTTATTTAACTGGTACAGCTAAAAGTAGAGGTTTACGAAGGCTTGTAGCGAAAGATATTTTTGTAGGAGTTGATAAACTCGGACCTCGGAGTAACGGAGCAATTCAGGTCAAATAGAGTCAATTTGCATGCAATTAGGTGCAATTTAGTATAGAAGTCAATGAAATTTAACAGGAGGTTAATAAGTTAATGAAGTCGCTATTCAACGCTAACTGGAAAAGATTAGTCAGCCACACTAACGTGCATATACAAATTAAAAAGCTGCTAGTGTTAAAATAGTACTATATACAGTGTAGTAGGTCAAATTTACTTACAGTAAAGTTAACTATACTGATTGTAAGCTAAATGTATTGTTTGTACGGATTTACTGCAATGTGTATAAGTCGAGTGCAGTACGCTGCACTTCACCCTAAGGTACAGGCTAAGCAATTAGCTATACAAATTACTGTGCAGACCGGCTAGCGATCTGCCAAACCTAGAACAATACATCCACTACCTGACCAATGCAATACTACTATTACTTCGACCACAATTCGAATCGACAACATTGCAACGATCTAAGGCCCTACCAACAGATATAAAGAATTTATCTAAGTTTTGGCGCAACCTTAGGAATATGTTTAAGGGTATTAATGAATGTTATCGCTAATGATACTCTTGCCCTTATTCTTATATATCCATCAAGGAATTTTATCAGTAGTATACTTGTAGAATATTTTTATTAGGTTGTTATTCTTTCTAACTTTGAAGGGCAGTAAGATTTTTCGTTTGCGTAGCTTAGCTTTCAATTTCAATTTAACTAACTTGTTGGGAGGGCTTTAGATATTGCAATATTATCGATTCGATTGGTCAAAGTAACAGTAGTATTGTAGTAGTCAAGTGGTGGATGTCTTGTTCTAGGTTTGGCAGACCGCTAGCCGGTTTGCATAATAATTTATATGACCAATTGCTTGGCACATACCCTAGTGTGAAGTGGGCGCATACTGTACTTGACTTACAGCCAATACAGTAGGCCTGCCAATAATACTCAACTTGCAGTCAGTATAGTCAACTTTACTGTGAGTAAAGTTGACCTACTACACTACAGGTATTATTATTCCAACATAACTTTTTATTCTTTTTTCACAAGCTTAGGATTTAGACCCTAAAAAACTTGATATAGTCAAATAAAACTTTAACGTTTAAGTGTTGATTGGTATGGTCAACATCGAAAATAAAGTGCTCAACGTAATTAATTAAGTATTTATGGGTAAAGTTTTTGTTAATTTCCGTAATTTAGAGGTTATCGTTAAAATACTTGACAAAGTTCGTTCGAAAGGTTTCAATTACCTCTTTTTTGATAAGGTCGATAACGATATTAATTTCAACATATTTTTAAACCATTATAATGAAGTTTAAAGCATATAAAGAGGGAAAAGTAATATAAAAGAATAGGTTGTAAGTTGTTTGCTATAAAAGTTGTCATCTGTCAAATATTGTAAAACTTAATCGTTTTTACGATTTGAAATTCATAGTAGTAGTACCCGTAATAATAGTAGCTATAATAATACTAATTTAGCTGTTTGCTAACGTAACGATTTTTAAAACCTTTAGACAATTAATTTCAATGTTTTTAAAACTGTTTTAATAAGGATTTCTTAGTGTTTTCGATAATACTAGCGATACCGTCGCCACTTCTAAGTATCTGTAAACAGCAGACGCATTTGAAACTCTTCATTTTTACTACCTATGAATAGTAGATGTAGCAGTAACACCCTTTGTATAAATCCTTCCTTTACTTTGCGCAATTACAAAGCGTAACCAGAAAGCAGCTCTGTTTTTTACCTAATTTATCTATGCTTAACTTAATAAGCACTGATTCGTGTTGGTAGGCCTTCATCATTACAACGTAGTCGATTCGAATCTCTGTAATCGAATTAACTGATGTTTCATTGAAAGTGGTGATGTGTTACTTCTAAGTTTAGCAGACCGCTAGCCGGTCTGCACGCTAATTTGTATGGCCAACTGCTTTGGCCCGTGCCCCACATTGAAGTGGGCACCTACTGCACTTGACTTGCAGTCAATGCAGTCAAATCCCACAAACTACAGTCAATTTGCAGTCAGTACAATCAACTAACTGTAAGTATAATTGACTTGACTGCACTGCAATTGACTGCTATTCCAACAGGTTTACCATTTTGAAAAGGGGGGATAGTTATAAATCTAAGCTAATATCCGGAGCTTATATCGGATCCGGGATATCGGATTCGGGATGTACACAATTTACAAATCTTTAACTATATAATAGCACATCCCCAGTTTTAGTTGTCTAGATATTTCCTTGAATACACCACATTCCAATAAGTTAAGAACCTATCACTACACAGTAAGTGGTTCGGACCTTGAGCTAGTAACTAAATAGACCCTCATCGCACCTTAAAACGCACAGCAGAGCCACACATTGTGGTAAGACCACGGGCAGTCGCCGCTGGAACAGCCACCTCTGTGACAACTACCTCTGGTACAATCACCCAAGTGATGATTGCTTGTGGTGTAGTAATTGTTGGGCATGGTCTGGAATGGACACCTGTGCGAGTCCGACCACCCATACTCGCTTCTCGAGTCAGTTTCACATGGGACGCTGCATCAAGCATTAACTAGGCATTTTGATTTATTTCTGTCATTACCACGATTCCGGGGGTTCCAATGCCTGCTAGGACCTGCGGCTCGACGAGTTTTCCCATTTTCTTGGGGTGTGACCTTGTCGAGACCATCAGCGGCCTGACAGATGCGATACCTACCATCAGCTAACCTGCCGTAGCTGACCAATGCCGCGCACAATGTGTCCTGGAGCTTACCAAACTGCTGCGTACTCCCTGCGCTCCTTTTCGGCTGCCATTGGCCGAGGCTATTCAGCCATATCGTGGCGATGGCATCAGAAGTCGGCTAGCCGGCTAGCCGTGATGAAGTCGCCATGCTGCATCGATGCCGCAGCCCTCCGTGTGACGTGGAAGGTGGGCCGATGCAAAGTTGAGGGGCAGGGCAGTTCGATCAGTTCAACGATGCTGCCAATCTTGAATAACTGTGTCTCCACTAGTGTAACTTGCTTGGCTCACAGGCGCAATACTTGAGTTCTGCTGCTCATGCCGTCAAAAATGCAGGTATTATCCACAGGTATGTATTGCTTGGTGATGATCTTGATTATTTCCTGGGCCACCATCCCACCAGTCAAGGCGGATGTGTTGTGAAGCTCTCCACCGGCAATCCGCGCAACCTCCTGGGAAGCCTGGATCACTCGCTTGTTTTTCTCGGCACCCGGGGAGATGTTTTTGATGGTCTTCAGGATTGCTTCGGATGATGCCAGAGGGTTGTGGGACGTTGCAAAGAGGGCATGGTAGATGGGGATCAACGAGAGAGGCATCATGGCCATCTCGGCTACCTCGTCCTTTGCCAGCTCCTCCTCTGCAAAGCGTGTTGGGACACGTCAGCTTTTGCCTTTCTCATTTACATATCCGAAAGACATGCCTATCATAGCATGATGTGACTCACCCGTGATCTTTGCCAAAGGCTCAGCACCTGCGGAGCCAGCATTGATGAGTTTGACGAAGGCGGCATTCTTGCAGAAAAGCTTCACCTCCTCGGGATCAACGTTTTTGCCACCCGGAGACTGTTGGACCGTTTGGAGGATTTCCTCCATATCTTTCCGGGCTTTGGACTTGTACAGGTTTTGTAGCTGGATGTACACTTTGGACTGCGCCTTCATGTCGGGCACGTTCCCTGGTAGTGGCAAACAGCCATGCTTGTGATAAAATGTCTTGACGGCATCGGCGATAATCCAGAAGCTTGCCTTCTGCTCGACCTGGAAACTCGCATTAGCGCCTCGAGGTGAATACTGCTTACTGAATGCAGGTAGCCGACTCACAGGATCGTCGTGGGGATAGTCGAAAACCTCTTGTAAACTGGATGGTATGCTCGGTGAGACGACCGTCTTGACCACGGCTGCCACTGCCTCGTCGAAGTTTTCCTCACCACCCTCCGGGTTGTCCGTTCTCGCCCCGTCCGCAACCATCTTCCTGAACTCGGTCTTCTCAGAGTACTTCCTTGGGTAGTCCCCGTGGGTTTCCTTCCACTTCTCGAGAAAGTGCAGCAGTATCACGACGTAGGGCAAGTGACCATGGTCATGATTGTCCATGCTGTCGATCTCTTTCGTCATGTACCTGGAAAAGGCCTCGAGCTCAGGCCATGGTGATAGTAAGCGCAGGTCGGTCGTGGCAGTTTCATCTGGATGAGTATCGACGACTGGGAAGGAACCTGGCAAGGTGATGCGGAAGTACGAGTACAGGCCTGCTGAGTGAACGGCGAACACAGGTGTGAGGTGTTTTCTGCCATGATCCTGCAGCAACTTCAGCTGTTCCGGCTGGATGGGGTATGTGTGGACAATCATAGTGAAGTTTGGGGCCTCGGAGAGTATCTTGCTCAGGTCCAAGGGCTCCTACTCAGGGTGGCTGTCAGTGAAATTGCAAGACTTCCCTGCGCCCGCATGGCCATTGTGCAGCCATTTTGCAGTCATCGCACCTTATTCTTGGGAAACCAGTCTCCCTTGACTTCCGGATTCAGCTCCAAGAGTAGCTGCATGCACGTCTGCGCCCTCGACTTGCCCAAGGAGTCCTGGTCCAGGAAGAAGTTGACGCCCAAATCTCGCTCGCCCACTGTGGCATCATCGATGATGGTGAATTTTCCAATACCTAAAGTAGCAAGTCAGCGCCAGTGGATGTAGTCTGCAGGAAAGGTCTTACCAGGCAGGACGAGGTTCTTTAGGGTCTCGACGCCGACAGTGCCAGAGCCTGTGTTGAAGAGGAGGATGTTTGCCGACTCAAGAGCTGTCTGCCCGTTTGCAGCCCATAGACGGAGCTGCCGGTCATACTTCTTCTCCTTCTCCGACGGGCCTTTGAGAATGGGTGGCGTCTGTGTTGCCACGACCTCTGTCATTTTGACGATGCCGTGGCGACAAATGCGTTGCTGAGTATGGTTTCGGTGGTTGGTGATGAGTTTTATGACTGAGGGGTCTTACGCAAGAGAAAGTCAAAGACTCGTAGCTGCTTCAGGTGTGTCTCGCCTGGAAGAGAGGACGTTGCCATGGTAGTATGGGTAATTAAAAGCATATTGGTCAGGTATTTGGTCCGTGCGCCACACTCGCCAAGAATGCTAGCTGACACAGATCAGGTACGTGACAGGGGGGCTCTTATTCAGTACGATACCATAGTAAGCAAGTCCAGTAGTCAGCCACAGGAGCTCTTCAGGGTGCTCCTGCTGTGACAGTGCTGTGGCTGCCTGGAGGATTAGTCAGTCGGTGTCGGTGACGACCTCTTGGTGATGACACTACGTATACTTTGACACGATTTTGAACCAAGATTTCTTGAGCACCTGTGGTGCTGGCTTCCATTCAAGGCACATCGCCTACTTCCTTGAGAATCACGGAAAAGATGGAGCACGCGCTGAGATGCAATGACATGAAGTGTCGGGCAGAGCTGCACGAGCGAGCTCTGGTGACTACCTGCAGGTAATTCTGCTGTTCCCGGCTCCGCGTGGGCCTCTGTGCAGCTACCGAGCATTTCGCTGATCAGCTACTCCAGTCACATCTTCTGCATCGAGTGTGGTAACCGTACAGGCCTCATCGGTGTCTCACCAGACCATCGTGTGTGCCCGGCCTGTCAGACACACCTGCCGCGACCAGACGACGCTATCAATACTGTGCTCAACCCGAGCGAGGACTACAAGACCAGTGTCCTCAGTGGAATGTGTCCAGAAGCCATCATGGAGTGTGCAGGGCGTGGCTTGAGCTTCTGGTCCTACCAAATGGTGCAGGACCTGTTCGTCGCCCTACCTCCGGGACCTCACTGGCATCCCACCGGCAATCATCCTAACAGCATGTTTTCACAGGACCTGGGAGAGCCATCGTGGCAAGGTCTTGGCAGCCCGGTACAACGATTTGAACATAGCCCTTGATAGTGCCATCAGCGATGGCAATGCCCAAATTACAGCCCTCCATAACAGGATGGCCAGTATGTGCTGTTGTCGGCAGCCAACCTTGTGTCCTCAGTCTGTACTAACAGGACGCAGGCATGACCCTGGACCACGAGGCGCTCCTCAGGAAGAACGAAGAATTGGCCATGGCGTACAAGGAGAAGAATCGAAAACTTCTTCAGACACAAGAGCTTTACGACAAGCTGAAACGCAAGGCAATGCTCGGTCACGTTCAGGATGCCGCGTTAGATGCGGTGGAAAACACACTGCACGGGGATCAAGCTATGGGATCGCGTTCTATGGAACGTGCCAACATCCAAGGAAACTACGAGCAACAGTACGGAGCGCCCTACAGTGGCCCTCGCTACACCAGCGGACTCGACCAGGCAGCCGCATTGCCTGCACAGCACCGGATGGATCCGCAAAGCATGCACAGTCCTGCCTGGGCAAGGCCCGCACCTCGCCGAGGTACGTATGCATAGTTCTCGCCGGCATCGTGGTTGTTTGGCTGAATGTGAGGCAGTCGAAGTGCACGGCACCCCTTCTTCCCATCGACAGCGCCTCAGCGGAGATGGTATCGGTCTTTCTGCTGTGCCAGGACTTGTGGCAGGTACTCCAGGGGGCCTCCGTGGCGAGGGTCGCATGCGACAACCTTTGAGCGAATTGCAGCACAACCAGCGACCTGGCGTGGATAATTTCGCGAGGGCCGGTTTGAGCTCCCACCTGAAGACCGGCCAAGAACCAGGCGCAACTTCTGCGGCCTTCGTTCCCACTGTACGGCCAAGAGGTTGGCCTCACCTACTTCCATTCCGTCGTTTGGTACCCCCATACTAACAGGTTGCCAGTAGCTCAACGTCCCGCCGTTCCATCCTTTGGCGCTGGCCCGAACGTGTAACCGGGGGCGGACGTCAAGTCATCGCCGAACGGTGCAGTAAAGCACATGAGATCGCTGTGTATTCTGCTATCCTTCTAATCAATTGCAATACAAGTGATGTGGAACTTCCCCTTCAAGGCGGACACATTGGAGGGTGATATTGCTTTGTGGTACTTGTGCACGAGCTTGAGGAACTCGATGGAGGCTTCTTTGTCCCAACAATATCATTGTTGGAGCATAAAGCTGAATTTCAGACAATGCCTATTCAGCTGTTGTTTCTCTGTCTTCAGACAGTCGTGCCTGTGGATAGGGACCATAAAAACCAGACACCCAGAGAGATTCTCCAACATGCTCCTTCAACATCATCTACCAAACTACTTCATTCGACCTGTTTCAGTTGACCTGAAACAATTTCTCCTGTGCGCATCCTCACAGAAAAAGACCTTGGAGACCCTCTCAGAAACCTATAAACTATGTTTCCCAGGTCCAACGCCACGTCCTCCATGTCATACTCTGGTAGGTTGCCATCTGGACGGCCGTCCTCTCAAAGAATGGCCCCAGCAAGTGCTGCGCAGTCCACCAGCACGGCATCAACATCTGTTGGATGCGCTGTCGTCGCCGGCGCAGTGGCATCCGCTGTAGGTAAGAGCCTGCCGGCAGTGATTGTGACGATTTATGGTCACAAGACCAAATACACGCCACACAAGCTGACCAAAAAGCGCCCGACTTCGGACTTGAAGGCTTCCATCTCGGCGCCGCTGCCCATGCGGCGGCCTGCTGTGCCAGCGCCTTCTCCCAAAGCTTCGAGGATTCCCAGGCCATCTTCGCAGGCAATGAGAACACAGGAAACGAGGCCGGCTGTCCCAGAAAGCATCACGGTTGAGCTGGCTGCCACTTCGGCCCGTAGCTCCTCGCAAAGCCCTGGTTGCTCTCCTCGTAGCGTTCCGAGGGGTTCCCGGCTCCAGCCGCCGACAACCCAGGTGCGTCGTCAGACTACTCCCTACCGCGCTCATGGTCAGGCTTCTGATACTGTTGCCAGGCGCCCGGGTTGTGGTAGCCCTCCTGCCCTTCCCTCTGCGCACTCCCCACGTCCCAATCAGCCCAAGACGGTAGCCAAGAAGGCTACGCCGTGTGGCAATCCCCGCCCCTCTGCACCCTCCTCCTCCGCACAGCGGCAATGGCCTTGGGGTGATCACCCCAATCCTCTCCATTCCAACGCGCCCTTGACGCTTAGCGGGGGGCCTAAAGCTGTGAGCCGTGCGCCGATGGAGCGGCCCCTTGTACCCGCGCCGCACCCACAGAGGCACTGTCCAAATTCGACCTCGCCAGCCACCCCCTCCGTCCCTCTGCCACGCTCCCGAGCCACGATCATGGGAAAACAGTACAGCAGAAGGCTGAGTAAGATGGCTATCCTCCCGGCGCTGGCCGAGTCGGAGCGCGAGGACCGGCCACGTACCCCTCCGGAAGCTCGGCCTGCGACCACTGTGGCCAAAGCCACAGCCACAACTGCTCTGCTCCCCCCTTCCCCCCGGCTGGCCGCTCCCTCCAGGCCCGCGGCTCCTGCCAACCTCCCGGACGCCCACCACAGCCAGCGGCAGCAGCTCAAAGCACGCAACGACCTCGTCGAAGCCGCCGCCAGGCTGACGGCCGAGAACGCACAGCTGGCCGCGGCCCTCCACGACGCCGTCTCCGAGCGCGTCGTCGCTGCCGCGCAGCGCGAGCAGCACAAAGCCGAGGCCCTGGCCCTAGAGGCGTCGCTGCAGGCGCTGTGGGCGGCGGTCGCTGGGCCCGGCACGGGCCTGGGCCTGGACGCCGCCGCCGCCACAACGACGACCGCGCAGATCCAGGAGCAGGTCCGGCTCCTCTCCCTCGTCTCCGCCGGCGGCGCGGCCAAGCCCCGTCGAACCACCCACGCCAGCAACGGCTGCTGCGGCAACAGCAACACGCCCACCACCCCGGACGCGGCCGCGCTGGAGCAGAAGTTGTACCAACAGGCGCAGCAGCTTGCGTTCTACCGGCGCAGCGACGTCGCGGCGACACAGATGGCTAACGGACTCGTGAACGAGAATAGGCAGCTGAAGGCGCGGCTTGATAGGACTGAGGCTGAGCGGTCGCGGTTGCAGGTGAGCTTGCAGGCTGCCGTGGGGAACCTCCAGCGCGTTGAGAGGTCACTTTATGTATGCCCTGCCTCTGCTGCACTGCTTGGGTAAGATGTATATGAATACATGTAAGATATATATATGTGTGTAAGATATAGATATTGTATATTAACGACTTTGTTGGTAGGCCTTTATCGTTGCAACGTAGTCGATTCGAATCACTGTGGTCGAAGTAACTGGTGCTGCGTTGATATTGTTGATTGGTGTGTGTAAGTTCTAAGTTTGGCAGACCGCTAGCCGGTCTGCACACTAATTTGTATGGCCAAACGTTTTGGCCTGTGCCCCACTTTGAAGTGGGCACCTACTACACTGCACTTGCAGTGCAGTCCCACAAACTATAGTCAATTTTACAGTTAGTACAATCAACTTTACTTGCAGTAAAGTTGACTTGGCTGTACTGCATTTGACTGCTATTCCAACACTGGCGGCTTTTTGTTTTGTGCCTGCACGCCAGCATGGCTTGCCATCAATTGGTGGCAACCTCTAAAATCCCTCCTTAATCCACAAGCCAGACCCCTGTCAATTCCGATCTTTCTATACTGAAATCAACTCCAATTACGGCCCTTCGTAGCCCTTTTACTTCACTCCTCCGATGCCTCCGTTCCTCAATTCCCGTACACAAATCTTTCGCCACAAACTTATACAAATCAGGTACGCTACCACTTACGTACCTTTTACCAGTAGTTTAAACTACTACCATTACCACCATTACCATCGTTACTATTACCCTGGCAGACTTCCAGTTTGCCTGGGTAACCCTATTCTTCTACGTTACATGCCGGGCGGTTTACGTATCTCTCGATTCGTATAGTTAACGTATTATTATTCACAAACCTTTCTAAAGCGTTATTAGGGGTAGCCTTAATTATAACATTAATAAGGTTATTTTTACCGTTAATTTACCGGAACTTATCGATTTCCCAGGTTTTGTATACTTCCTTTAAAACTATTACATCTATTATTAAACGTTTTTCATTAGTTGTACCTAGCTTTAATAGGTATTCTTAAAAGCTTTAGAAATCGGTATATATTACTATAAGTATCGGTGATAGTCTTAGTTCTTTGATAATAATCCTTAATATGTTGTTAGTTACCATACTAATATTAAAATCTTTTATTTTATTGTAAACTTCCGAGGTTAATACGCTTCGAGTTATACGTTTATATTTAACGAATGTCTAATATATAAGGTTTCCGGTAATTTTAAATAACTCTTTAAACCTATCCTCGTTAATGAATATTATTATAAGGCCAATTTATGATATAAAGTTAGTATTCTTAGCAAATAACTTGTTTGCAAAAATTATTAATTGCGCTTTCGGTAAATTTATAAAAACCATATGATTTTTTCGTTTAATATTATCTATTCATCACTAAATTTGTTTATTTAACTAATTTAAGATCTTGTTTTATGGTTTTTATACTTATATTATGATAGAAAGATCGTATAATACTTTTAATTAATAAAATATATAAATATAGGCTATACGGGCTCTTTATTTCAAATATCTTCATAATTTTACGTCGTCGGTTTTATCGACATTCGTTAAACTTATAATTCATTCCTTTTAACGTAAACTAATGTAAATGCCGTTTTAAACCTTAATATTATAGATATGAAGTAACGATTTATTAAAGTTAAATTATATACCTTCGGCTAACGTTTCGATCGACTTACATTTTTAAAGGCCCAAATTCTCAATTATACGTTATTTCGCCGCCACAAATCCAATATCGCTGAGAAAAAGGGTATTGTCCATTTATATACCTATGATATTAAAATTTTTACCTTTTATAATTAATAAATATAGGTTAAAAGTTAAAGTTTTTATATCGAACCTATTTTTAAAGTACGTTTGGTACATTAAGGATCAGTAGATGCGTGTCTCAGCTAATCCGTATAAAGGTTTGATATAGCAAATTATTATGCTAGTCGAAAACTTGTTCTTTAGTTTTTTGATCAACTTTAATAATATAATCTATTAAAGATTGGTGGTAGACTATATATTCGTTTACGTAATGTCTCAGTCATGAAGTATAAACTAACCTTTTATACTCATAGTTAAACTGGTAATAATTGTAATAATCACACTAAATACCCGTGAGTATGTAGAAGGTGTCTAGAGGGTTTATGTTAGCAGTAAGGTAGCAGAGGTAACAAAAGGTGCAATATCAAGACTGTATTCGTGCGAGTGATGATCAGAAGCCGTGAGGCTATTCAGGGTAGACTGAATACTTAGATTGACAACTGAAGAGCTATGAAGGAAATACTATCTATCTTGGTAATGAAAGTGTCCGTATATATCCGCGCCTTCATACGTCTTCAGTGTAGGCTCGACTGACTCGACGTCGAGTCCATCGAGTCCCGGTGTGCAGCTCGACTGGCTCGATACCGAGTCCATCGAGTCTCACACCATGCTAACCCTAACCCTTGTGTACGGTGTGTTTGTTGTGGATCCCTGGTGCCTGCCGAGAGGCTGTTTCCAACCGATTTCCTTCGTTATCTGCTGCGGGGCCGCCGCTGGTACGCCCTGCAGATGTTGGGTCATAACAATAATAACAACGATTAAACATTAATTAATTTTTTCAATTATGAAGAATGAAGTGAAAATTTTATCTTTACTTTCATTACCGTATTTTTAAACCATTAGCCGAAATTTTTCGTATAGTCGGTTCGTAATTTTATCTTCAACCTCATGAATTATTTTCAACTTAAAAGCAATAACGTTTCAACTTTAAAATTACGTTAACGGGATGAATTATATACTCGCCCGTAATACAAAGCCATTCATTTCAACTTAGTCACTTTTCTCGAAAGGCTTACCTAATATATTAATAATACCTTTAATACGTAACTTAAAAGCAAGTTTTCCGTTAGATTTTTCCTCTTAAAATACTATATCGTTGTATACGCCTTGCCAGTCTTATAATCTTCATTACCGTCCTCCTCCTTATTGTATATTCTCTTCTTAGGTAGTCGTATATGCCATTGACGTTTTATTAGTTTATTAATAATAGGCTTCGAAGGTTTTGTAATGATCACACTAAATACCCATGAGTAAATAGAAAGTGTCCGAGTGTTTATATTAGTAGTAAGGTAGCAGAGGTAACAAAGGTGCAATATCAAGAAGATGTGTGTTCGTATCGTAGGATAATCATTAGCCGTTAGACTATTCAGATATGTAGACTGAATACTTAGATTGACAACTGAAGAGCTATAAAGGAAATACTATCTGTGTGGTGATGACCATGTCCTTATATATCCGTGTCTTCATACCATCTTCAGTACTGAGGCTTACCGATGCTCACTGAGGCTCACCGGTGCTCACTTAGGCTCACCGGTACTCACTGAGTCTCAGTGAGCACTTGTGATCTAGATAACCCTAACCCTGGAGGGTTGCTTAGTCTGGTACTGACAAAGAGATATTCCCCGCCTGATATGTTGGACTTCAAGCTCTTGGTAGCTCAGCTGCATGCTGGCCTGGTTCCTGACCCGCCAACGTGCTTGGATCATAACAGGGTTATATTAGCTAATTCGCTTATCTCGGAGGTTACCAACGTCGGGATTTTCTTTAAACTTAAAGGGTCCAAGGGGTTTTCGGTACACCTAAACTTATGTAACTTGGAAAGCTAGAGGGCCGTTAATAGTTTTAACCACTACGTTTAAACTAATGATATTTAAGATCCTATATGACTTATCACATTAACCTAAATTAAGTTACATAATAACTTTAATTTAAAAGGGGAGTAATAATACAATTATTATTAAAGGTTTGTTTTTAATATTAAGGATATTATTAAACTAACGGTGTGCCAATTCCTTCCTTAGCTTTTTTAAGGATTTACTATACGTTATAACACATTTCTAGGTACTTAATGAAAGTGGAGACTTGGTTGTTATACGTAGGTAAGCCTTAAATACCAGCAAAGTTGGTATAAGTCCGTTAAAGTCAATAATATCCTTAAGACCTTTTCCCATTATTTAAAGTCGCATTTTTTAACTTATAAAACTTGCGATTTTGAATATAAGGATATCGTAAGCCTTTTACAAAACTTTGTATGCCTTTTAAGCCTTACTAATATCCTAGTAAAATTTAACGGTGACCTATTTATATTAAATCCATATTAGTTTTATACTAGTTTAACATTTTATTGTAATAAAGTTAATATTGCTATTGTTAAATGATATGATGAGTAGCTTAAGATACGTTTTAATCTATAAAGTGAGAAATAATTTTTATATGTCCTTTACCGTAATAGTTTTAGGGAATTTAACGTTGTTAAAAGCTGTAACGAAGTTTATAATATATAATATTAGATTGTTTTTTAAGTAACCCATATTTACAAAGATTTTCGAATTAAAGTTTTGGTTTAACTTTAACGTAAACCTAAACTTTAAAGAGGTTTAAAGTATATTTAGTGATAACAATAAAGCTGTGGATATTACTATATACCCTCTTAGATAGTATATATAGGGCAAGTAGTAGTATACTATATTGCAGGGTGCACTCCTGCAGAGTGCACGATAACATGTCACGCTGAAGGCTGCACTCTTGCAAGACGTAAAGTGCTTTATGCATGGATCGGTCTGGAATAGCTATACCAGACCGAATAGCAATACATAGAGTGGTCTAGAGTAGTACGCTCTAGGCGAGGGCTTATAAGCCCTTACTTGTAGTTTACACCTCTGGATTCTTTTTCTTTGGATCGATTATCTTTTATTATAACTATATAAATTTAACGATTACTTTTCTAAATTCCTTATTTCACGTAAAAGACAAGGTTTTGGACCCTATCGACACTAATTAGTATCCGATACGGTCGATTACAAACAACCTAGGAAAAAAGCGATAAACCTAAGTTAAAAACTTATAAAAGGATGCTATAGCGGTCTTAATTATTTATATTTTATTATTACGACTTATAGAAATTATACGGGAGTATAGAATTATGTGGAAGCATCGAGAAACCCGAAGCGTAATGAGACTATAAGATCTAGAGTTATTTTAAAAAGAACTCCTTTTAATACGATACTATTAACTAGTTAATGCCTTGTTTACTAAAAATCCCTGTTATGTTAACCGTCAATTTGTATTGGTGTTTTAAGTATACCCGGGTATGTTTTGGAGAGCGTCCTATTGTGTACCAGGTTACCTAAGCCAAAATTACTAAATTTCGGAACCCTTCATTTATACTTATCCAATTTTCGACAATTTAAACCGATCGCCTTAGTAGGAGTAGTTATATATAAAGTAACTAAACCGATTTCCCTAACAAAAACGGTTATATATAATGTAACCAAACCGTTTACCTTATTAAATTCGGTTACGATACGATAATCTAGACTGATTAATATATACTGAATTACATATTACGTTTATATACACTTTCTTTACCTTATCCACTTTTTTATGTTCGCCTTTAATATTTTAAATTTACCTACGTTTACTTTGTGTATTTTAAGTATATTACTTGTAACATTTAATTTTTTCTAGCTTTTTGGATAGTATAGCGCTACTAAACTTTAATGAAGATTAATTTGAAATGTTTGATTATTTTGTAATTATATTTTATTTACGTATCGTTAAAAAATTATTTGTACTAATAAACATTAGTAAACCTTATTTAAACTGCTTTATTTATTTTATTTATTTAGTGTTTTTTAAACTACCCTAAACTTTGAATTACCTTCAAATTTAAATTATTTTGAACTATATATAAACTACCTTTTCAAATATATGATAACTTTACTCATGACGAATCTGGTAGAGGCTAACAAATATATGGAATACCTTTTTACATATATGTAGTTTCGTAGTAATATCCTAAAACACTTAAACCTTAAATTATAAGATAATAAAATCGAGGTACCGGTGGAAGATTTGGATCTTTATACAGAAAATAGGTATGTTATTAATATGATTTTGAAATATTGTAATGATAAAATAAAAGGACGTAATTAATTCGACAATTTTAGAAAGAACTTTGCGGACTGGATGCCGGACATATGAAGAATGGTCGACAATATAATTTTAAAAATACTGCGAAAACAATTACGAAGCAAAGGTATTAATACGAACAGTGAAAATAATAGCCGTATCATAAAAGCTTTATTAACAACAACCTAGCTTATACAAATATCAAAGTGAATGAACGATAAAGTAATAAAAGGGAAATTTATTAAATGATATTATTTAAAGAAATGTTAAGAACACCTATTTAAAGTAACGAGCCAGGGTTAAGAAAAGCTGTCGTAAATTGAGATAAGGTGTTTAGCAAGGCTGAACGCCTGCCGTAAAATAGAAACAAAACTGAAGGAATCGACGGAAAAAGGGGAGACACTGTAACGATTATTTATAATAAAGGTCGAATACGAACCCTCGCTAAAACTTAATTTCGAATAAAACTAAATAAAAATTCACTTTCCGAATACTGGAAATAGCCCGTTTAGTTATAGTGAGATCGGCCGAAACATAAAGAACAATCCACTTCAGGAAATAACAATCGGTTAAAACACAGAGAACAACCAGCTCCAGGAATTAAAGAGCGGCGTAAAACGCCAATACGTGCCTTACGGATTAATATCCACCAATTAAGACCTTTACCGCAACCTTTTACTTCACCGTTTTCCCACTGAAAAAAGCAATCTTATAAATCTTATCGACTTTGTCAGGCTTTGAGATAAAGAGGAAAACTATAGCGGCAAACCGTACCATATATTAGACAATGAGATACGGACGATATTTATTATATATGAAAATTAGATTCTAAATTATTACAATTTGATATCATTCTATCTGGTATACTGTCCGAGTAAACTAAAAAATGGTATATATATTACCTTACGTAAGTAGATTTATTTATAAAGTGTTATAACTGCGTTGAATCCTATTTCGATACGAAAATTAACTATGAACTTTACGATAGGGATTGGATTATTACTACTTAGGAATCCATAAAACACTAATAGGAAAACGTCTATAAAAACTTAGAAAATCTTTGTTGCCCTATTGGCTAAATTATTAAAATTCCAAGTAGCCTTTGAACTAAAATAGAAAGGTAATAAATTATTTATTTAAATAATAATAAAAGTTTACCATGGAAACTCGGATTTGAATCTTATACTTTTCAAATTAGAAACCGATTTGAAATCTTTATACGCCGATAAGCGAGTTTCGGATTAGTATTCATAATTACAAAGATTAAAGGCAAAGATTAATTTACTAAAATAAACCTCGCTAAGATTATTTACTATGTTTCGAATCGAAAATTTAAAGTTTACCTGAAGTAAAACGAGTGTTTCAAGTACAAGTATTAAAGAGGAAACCCTAGTAATATGGGATAGGAACGATCGTTCGGAAATGGAATAAACGTACCACGATTATAATGATATTTACGAAAAGGTATATGTAGTTTCGTAAATTTGTAAAAGCGGTGTATCTTATATAGTAAAGTCGGCTGTTGATTTACAAACTATCTTGTTTATAATGAAATTCAGATTAAACGATAATTTTGGACCGAATGTATATTTAAAGATTAGATAAAAGCTAATTTTATAGTATACGTAACCGAGTACAAAGGTACAAATAATCGATTTGACTTTTATTTTCACGAAAATATATCCGGAAAAAACGTCTTTAAATATAATAATATTTACCTATTAGCTTATGACGATAAAACCTCTTAACGTATTTTCGCCGGTTTATATGACACCTTTTATATATATATATATTGTAAGTTTAGATTATGTAAACGAATTGTTTGAGGTTTATATGGCGTCGTAATTTACGCTTTTTAACAGATACGGAAATAGATTTTAGGGTATTATATTTTATATTAGCGTAGTCGAAATTTTAACGACTGGAAAGCGGTAATTAGACGCGTTTGCGGTAAAGTTTCCGAAATTTTAACTAAACCGAATAGGAAAATACCGAAAGGTTTTTTTTGGTAAAGGTAAAGCATTATCGTTCGAAACAGTCGTTATAAATACGCGTTTTGGACCGATTAAGTTTTACGTAATAGATTTTAAAATATTAATTTTGTTTTTATTAGCTGATATAAACAAGATCGGAATTAAGGTCCGAAATACGACTAATTAACTTATCTGCGTTTTGAATAACGTATCCATACCGTTTCGACTTAAATTTGGTTATTTGTAGTTTTTCCTAAAAATACGTATAATGAAGGACATTTACTTAACTTAACCGGAATTACGGACTTTATATCGACGATTCGAATCCCCGGTTGTAAAACGCCTTTTACGTTTATTTTATGTCGTAGGTTATACGGATATAGGAAAAGACGTATTTAAAGCTATCAAAAAGTTTTGCTATAAGTATTAGTTACACTTATAGGTTTGACTAAGGTTTAAGTTTTACGTTCAAAATAATGTAAGCTTTAATTACGAAGTAATTATTAATATTATTTATTTAGATAACCAACCAGAATTTTATGCCGTCGACGCAGCAATGTTATTTTAGGCTGCCAAATTTATACGAAGTGTTTCCGTTATAGACTATTAGAACGTTTTAGTTGATTATTGGTTTAACGTTTACTTAGAGCCCTTAGATTGTATTATATATGATGTTAATACGGCTTTTGACTTTATTGAGTGGCGTATTAAGGCTCGGTAAACCGGTAACAAATATAAGTAGATTTTAATGAAAGCTTTATAGGGTATTGAAAAGTGTAGGTGGTTTTACGGACTGTTTAAAAGAGCATATAAAGTGTCGTCAAAAAAACTAAAAGATATTAGTTTCAAGAAATATATTCTTTAGATAGCGATTAGCGCTGTCAATAACACTTTTGACCTAAATAAGTTTATTTTTACGATTTTTCATTTTGGTACCTACCTGAAGATTTACACAAACTCTATATTATTATCGTTTATAGTATAAATAGCTAATGTTATGGCGAAGGCTATGGAGGTATTTCGTTTTCTGTGGGCGAAGAACAACGTGTTCAGAGTATTGGTTATAAGAAATAGTTTACGTAAAACTGGCGTTTTAGATTTATCATTGTAATTTAAAGTTTAATTTTAGAGGACGAAAAATGGACGGATTGGCTTTTGGAGGACTAACGGGTTTAAAGGTTATGATATGTTTATTAATTTACCTAATGGTATAAATTTGTTTCGTTCAAAAATGGTATTTGAATATTAAAAAGAAGTGGAAAGTAATGTCTCAGAACCGTAAGACGAATAAAACCGTTAACGAAATACCCCCTCAAATACCAAATTTAAACAGATTTTAGTTTTAGCTTTACCCCCGAAATACGATTTCGGTCCGACCTTTTTAGATAAGAGCGGCCCGTTTGTATTAACCCTATTAGAATTTCGCCGTCGAGGGCGCCTCCTTGGTTCGAAAACCAGGAAATGTTTGAAGAATTTCGCCACTAATTTTTTTATTACATAAAAGAAAATGGAAAACTATAAGCTGAAGTTAAAACTTTATTATAAAGGTATTATTACTACCTTAGGTACCCTATTCTAATAATTTACTTAAACGAAAATCTCAATTTTGGTTAATTAAGGTGTATTTCGTTTTAAATATTTCGTCCTGGTTATTTACGGTAATTATAGGATTTTTTCAACCCGTTTCGTCTACGAATTTAAGGATAGGACCGGAAAACCTCACGAAAAGACCCGCTAGTCGTTAAAGAATATAACAACAAAGGTAAAAAGAATATTTTAATTTAATCACTTATGTTGTAACGAGTTGAATATCTTTTGATTTTTGTATTTACACCCTCTTTTAGTGTACCGTATAACCTATATGTCGAGTTTCGAAATATAACATAGGTATATATATAATTTAAGAAACGGCTTAAACGACGAATTTCCGCCGATATGTCAAAAGATTTTAAGTAATACTACCCGCTTAGAATGATTTTACGTATTATAAAATCACTTTATGTTTTGATTAAAGTCGGTATTTATTGGTATGATATTTACTAGAGGTATTATAAGGAACAACTAGGAATAATTAGTTTTACTTTTGACTCGTATTTGTTGGTATCGATAGCTCATTCGAAGAGCTTTACATTAATATGTATGTAGACGGACAACATTTTGACATTGTGTGACAACTCGTTTTTCGTATTTAAAGAGAGGAAGCTTTTGGAAGCCGACTTAAAAGTGAAGCTTAAGATATACCTGATGAAATATTACATAATAGATTTTAATAGAGTTACTATTACTTTTTGGAATAGTATTTTGAGTCTTATATAAAAAGGATAGCTGGATAAAGTTACTTTTATCGTTTAGGATAGCGTAAAACAGGCCGAAGAATATAAATACCAACCTGTACGTGGTCTTTGAGTTGTCTTTGTAATATAACTTAAGGCGGTATTTCATTTTTCGGTTGGCGTGTAATTTCAATCCACCTTGATAAATAATATATATAAAACTTTTAACAAACGTTTTTTATGGAAAAAATATAATTTAAAACGCGGTTTGTAGTTTGTACCATTAGATATACATATTATAAAACTATTTATTTTTACTAACGGCTTTTTTGTTGATAATAGTAATTGCAGTTTACAAATAGGCTTCTTCTTAGGTTTTAGTAATGAAATACTGGCCCGAAACGGATTTAAGTTTTGTAGAAATATTATTTATGAGAATTTTACTAAATATAAAGGAGTTACAAAAAACTTTTTGGTTTCCGAGATTAACAGTATAGTTAAAATCTTCTGTTCAAGCATTACCATAACGATAACGGTCCAAATAATTATTTTTAACCTTAGTTTACGCCTTATCCCTTTGATAGTATGTACTAACTCCTTTTAACTTTATAAATACCTAGTTAAATTAGGTATCACGAACGAAAAGCTTTAATAATCGTTATTATAACTTTACGCGAGTTGTATAAACGTCGTAAAATCGATGAAATGAGGTAGATCAACGGAAAATCTAACCCGACGGATATTATAACTAAAGTTATACTAAACTGCGTATTGGAAACACTTATATCGATAAGTATACTATTTGTTGAGATTGTTGGAAAGGTTTTGCAACCCTAATAAGCTATTATACCACTTTTACCAATTTGAATCGGCTTGAACTACACTATTCGCGCCAATCCTAGATTTTACCTCTGTTTCAATATACGATATCGCACTAGTTTTAGCATATTACCTCTTTTGTTTCATACATTTCAAGTTACCTATAAACGATTGTTTTGATCATTTTCGACCGCGATCATTTTTCAAAGCGCCCCGAACGGTATATTTTTGTTAAAGGAAATTTTCAAAGATCGGTTAAAATATATTGAAGAGCTAGTAGGCGCGTTATAAGGTTTCAGTTTACGACTTTAAAATTACCGAAACAGGGTCATACGAGTTGTTAATCCGTTTGTAACAGTAATAACAAGCCAAACGACTCCCGTTTTCGTAGTAATCGTTAATGGACTTACTTGCGGCCACGAACACGACATATGATACGTAGGGAATATTTATTAAAGGTTTGGAGTTACGGACCCGGGTACGTCGTTTTAACGTTTTACGCGTTAGAGAGGCTTTGCAGCGTACCCTAGCGATACGGAGTTCGAGGCGGCGAAGTATATTCGCTTCGTATTTCTTATTTTAAAAGAATAAGATTAAAGGTATACGAACAGACGGATTTGAGATATACGAACCCTAATATAATTACGTTAGGCTATATTTGCGGCATAAAAAGATCTTTACAGGTAATGGAGTTTTTATTTATAGGGAAAAGGTAAGGTTTATAACCTTAAAAGCTTTTAGCTCCTCTCCTTAGGAACTGGGAAAGGGGAAGGAAAAGGAAGGAGAGGGGGGGGTCGTGGTGGCAGCGATGGAAAAGGGCGAGGCGGCGGTGGCGACAGGGTTTAGGGGGGTGGTAGCGGCGGTAAAGAGGGATGAGGCGGCGGCGGCAGGGCTAGGCGACGTGGCGACGGCGGGCGGAGTGGCTGCAATTAACGAGATTATACCCAATAAAGGCGAACTGATAGTGATGGCAGCGACGGCGGCGGCGGTAGCGCGCCGACGCTCTCGCGCTAAACGGCGCCTTACTATCCTATTTTTACGCGGTATTTATTCAAAGAATAGGTCAGTATATAAGTATTGGCTGAATAACCTACCTATTAAAACGGTTTATTTAATTAAAGGAAATAAAAGTCGAATTAAAAAGGAAACTTACATTGGCTCAAATTACGCGCTTTTAAAAAAGAAAAAAAAAGAGGTTTTACCTAAATCGATAGAGATATGTTTTTTTATACTAACCTAACACGTAATTACGCAATTATCCTTACATAATCACCCCTACATAATCCTCCCTATGCAATTACCCCTATCAAATACTATAAAAGGCACTATTACCAACTATATCACCCCTATTTAGCTACACCAACCAAGCCCGAATTACAATTACTATCGCGGCCAGACCTTACTAATTTCAGCTGAACTGTAATTACTACCTCGATTAAACCTTACTAATCCCAGCCAAACTTGCTAATTTGGACCTTTTGCAATTAATTCGGTAATAATACTGTCATTACGAAAACTTGCTAATTTGGAACTTTTGCAATTAATACGGTAATAACACTATTACTACAAAAACTGCTAATTTAAATCTTTACAACTACACTGTTATTACAGGGCGTTATGTAAGGAAGTAAGAAAAGATTGCCTATGTAGATATTACTATATACCTTTATAGATAGTATATATAGGGCAAGTAACATTGTACTGTATTATAGAGTGTACTCCTATAGAGTGCACGATAACATGTCGTAGAGTGGTCTAGAGTAGTACGCTCTAGGCGAGAGCTTATAAGCCCTTACCTATAGCGTACATCTCTGGATGCTTTTTCTTTGGATCGATCATCTTTTACTATAACTATACCAATCTAACGATTAATCTTCTGAATACTTCATTTCACGTGAAAAATTAGGTTTAATACTTTACCCACAAAAGCTGTTTAACTAGTTTTAATGTTTGTAAGTCTATATTTTGGTAACTGCTTACCTTAAAAACATTATAAAGCCTATTAGTTTTCGGGTAGTTAAACTTATAATATAATTAACAAAGTTTTTTCTTTATTAAATTTAATACTACTACCTTTAACCCTCAAAAATAAAATCCGAAATAACTCTATTTAAGGTTGAGTAAAAACCTTTTGCCGGTCTTAACCTATATTAATTCGTTAATCTCAACATTAACTTCAACCCCGAGGTTTTTTATATCTTTCAAACAAAAAAGGACGGGGTAATGGATTTTAAAATATGGAAAATGATAAGGCTAATAATATTTTTGACCGTCGTCAATCTTAGTAAAAATAGGTTCTTTAAGGTTAAAGCTAATCTTAGCTTTACCGGTATCCGCTTAGTTAAGTTTTGTAATAGTATTAGTATCCATTTATAACGCGATGTATTACAAATAACCTTCCGTTAAATACCGTACCGCCCCTGTATCCGGTATAATTCCTTAAAAGATTTACTTCGCATAACGGTTTCGAATAGTAAAAAAGTATATAAGGCCAGAGTTTTTATCGTTATATCGGTGGTAAGGATCTTTACCTATAAAGCGATATAAAAAGGAGTAGTCAACTAGTTATTAAGCTGCTTCTAGGCTAATACCGGTGCTAGTATTTTCGTGCCAACCGATAACATTTGGCTTATTTTCATTTTTTATCTTTACTTCCATTAAACTATATAACTTATTCGGTATAATCCTCATTAAAAGTAAAATGGAATTACATATAATACATTACCTGCTTTGTTTTACGTTCGGCGATAATATAACGTGTTAACTAACAACCTTATTTACCGAAAATCTAATATTTCTTAATGTTTAATGTAAATTTATTTAGCTGGTTTAAAAACCTTGAAAAAGAGGAATACTATCCTCCGTAAGTAGAAGTTCAAACCTTTCGTTAACTGTATTAGCCGGGTTTTTCGTACCATCGATTAATGTAGTACGAATAGGAAGGGTTTTTTCCCTCGTTACTAAATTCTGGAGCTTAAGAGTACATACCAGACGAGCCAAAGACTCGAGTGATAACGGTCGCCAACAAGAAACGTAATTAACTAAAAAAAAAACCTTCATAGGTATAATTAAGGCATTAAAAGCCGTATTTGAACTTTTTATAGTTTGTAACAGCTTGTCAAACCTATTAACGTAAAGTGTATTCGCCAGATTTTACGTTGCCTATTATTTATTGATGAAAAATTAGCCTATTAAGTATTTCATTCAGGAGGTTAATCTTTCTTTTAGATTTTTTTTACAATTTAATATATAGAATTACTTAGTAATATTTTAGTTGATGTAATATTCGGTAAAATTAATATCGTATTATCAATAGCCCTTTAGGTTATTATATATTTAGCGAAATAAGGAATAGTTGGTTAGGTACCGGAGGTAATAATTCTCGGCTTAATCTATAAGGATATCGGGAAATAGCGAGTTAAAACTTGGTAATTTAACCCTTATCTAGCGGTGAATGTTGAAAAATGAATGTAACCTAAAATCGAAAAGATTGCACGGTTTATTGTTATACTTTTCTTTTCCCTTTTAAATCTTAACGAACGTAGAAATTACCGTATAATCCGTATTCACTATGGGATTGCGTCGAGAGGGAAGGGTAATTTACTGGCCATAAAAACTTTTTATATCTTTTAGTTAAAGAAAGAACTAAGATTATTAGTATTGGTAGATACGATAGTTACTTTTAGTTAAATTTAGGGGGAAAAAGTCAATAGTCTTACCTATAATAAGCTTGCTCATGAAGCCGGTCCTTTTTTGATTTGGTTATTGAAATTGAACGTATTGAAAAGTATAGGAGAAATATGCTTAAAGGTTTTCGTTGCCGGGGACTTAGTAATATTTTTTTTAGTGTTAAGGGTTCCGTTGAGGTTCCTATTTAATTAAATGGTGAATTCAAGTGCTTATGGGATATAGGTCAATTAATTCACTACGTTTACTTATTTGAATTTGGGCAGGTCGTTACGAACGTATATGTAGGTGTTAAGAGTTACTGTCGCTAGTAATCTAGCTACCCTTAACTAGGGTTTATTAAGGGTTTTTGTTAGTAGCGTATTCGTAAAGTAGGTTAGTTAAATTACATTTCTTCCTTTTTTTCGTATTAAGTTCAACTTTTTGAGTAAATAGTTTAAAATTTACTTTTATTTTTACTTATTTGTCCGGCTTTTTCCATATGTTTAAACTCTATTTGTAAAACTAGTCTTAAAAAGATCGAAGGTTATAGATCCACGGTTAATTTTGGTAAGGTTTACGTTGAAAATAAAGCGGCCGATTGCGTTAGCCAGGTTCTTTGGAGTAAAATCTTTAGGAGTATTAGTAAACCAAAGTTCTTCGTCGTAGTACTTTTCGAAGATAATATCGAGGTCTTTCATTGCCTTTTTTTCGTTTGGAGTCGTTAACGGTATTAATTCTGGCGTGTTTTAAAGCTATCGTAACGTTTTGTTTAGTGTAAGACTTGATGGTTGACTTAGCAATCTAGGGGCGTATAAGCTTGGCGATTCTGGGGCGTATAGACTTAGCGATTTAACGTGGAGTCGCGGGACGTAGCTTTTTTGGCGCGACTTGGTGTTTTCGATCGAAGAAACGATCTTAATGATCTAATTGATATAGGGAGAGAAAAAGAAGGATGTAGAATAGTAGGTTATAAGTTTAACAACAAAGTTGATATAGGTTAAAGGTCATGAGACTTAGTCGTTCTTACTTTGAAGTTTATAATAGTAGTACCTATAATAGTAGTAACTTAGCTGTTTACTAACTTGCCAACTTAGTGATCTTTAAGACTTTTAGGCTGTCAATCTCAATGCATTTAAAAAGGATTAATAAAGATTTTTTGGTGTTTTCCAATAGCGATACCGTCGCTTACTTATAAACTACTGCAAACAATTGTGAAGCTTATAGATCTTACCTATTTTCTGCCGCAAACAATTGTACAAAGTATAGGGGCTATTTTCAAGAACTTTTCTTCTATCTTACCTAAACGAACAAAGTGTAACCAGAAAGCAGCTTCTTTTTCTATTTAGCCAATCTGTGCTTAACCTAATAACCAATAATCAGTGTTGGTAGGCCTTTATTGTTGCAACATAGTCGATTCTAATCATTGTAGTCGAAGTAACTGGTGCTGCGTTAATATTGTTGATTGGTATATATAAGTTCTAAGTTTGGCAGACCGCTAGCCGGTCTGCACACTAATTTGTATGGCTAAACGCTTTGGCCTGTGCCCTACTTTGAAATGGGCAACTACTGCACTGCACTTGCAGTACAGTCCCACAAACTATAGTCAATTTTGTAGTCAGTACAATCAACCTTACTTGCAGTAAAGTTGACTTGGCTGTACTGAATTTGACTTCTATTCCAACAGACATTAATTTTACTTTTATAAAGATAATATTCTATATGAAAAAAACCTGTGAATGTACGTTTTCATTTGCCTATTTCATAATTTTTTTTACAAGTATTTCGTTTTATATCATAAATGTTGGAACAGTAGTAATTATGGTGTAATCAGTCAATTGTGTTGTCAAGTACGTTAACTACACTTACTATAAGTTAAGTGTATTATTCTGTAGTTTAACTGTGTTAATTTTAAAGTTAATTACAGTATGTAAACAATTTGGACTAAGGCATGTGCCAAGAAATTAGCTAAACAAAGACTGGTTATCATATATCAAACCTAAAACAATATATCCACCACTTAACCATGTAATGCTACTGTTATTTAAACTACGATTCGAATCGATAACATTGCAAAATCTAAAGGATTATTAGGCAAAGCCTATTAATACTAATTATTGTTTATTAGGTTTAGCATAAAGTAGCTAGGTAAAAAAAGAAACTAGTTTCCGATTCCGCTTTATGTAATATTAAGATAGAAGAAATATTTTTGAGAAGGGCTTTTATTACTGCGTAGGTTTTTCACAGTAGTAAGTAGAAAAGACCTTCGGATTGCATCAGGTTTTCACGATAATTTGGAAGGTGGCGACGGTATTGCTATCATTGAAAACACTAAGAAATCTTTATTAAATATTTTTAGAGATATTAAAATTGACTGTCCAAAGTTTTCAAGATTGTTAAGTTAGTAAATAATCAAGTTGATATTACTACAGGTACTACTACTGCAAAAAGAATTGAGTTATATAGAGTTCAACTAAAAATTTGAACAATAAATAAATTTATACCCTAATTTATATATTGAACTTTGCCCTTTACACTAACGTTTTACTCTATACTACTTATTTTTCCATATGTTATAAGGTCGTTAATCGGATACGTTGGTTAACACGTTAAGGTGGTTATGCTGAGTAATAACTCCAAGAATCATCAAGTTGCGCCAAAAAAGCCACGTCGCGCGACTTCATATTAAGATCGCTAAATCCACACATACACAAATCGCTAAATCCCTATAATTTCAAACTATTAAGTCCTTATATTCTCAAATCGCTAAATTCCTTTACCCCAACCACCAAGTCATTTTATCACATGAATGAACGTTAACTTATTAAGATAGCATTTCATTTAAAGCAAATAAATTAAATAAAAAAATTGGATTTCTTTTCCTAATACATTTCGACCAGAAACTATGGGAGAAAATGCTGCCAAAAAATTATAAAAAAGTATTTAACTAATTACATTGGATTGTACATTATCGAGTTAATCTTCAATCAAGAGTTTAGGTGTAACAGATGCGCTTCTTAATACCATTATAAGTTTTTTTTTTCAATTATAAGACGATAATTATGTGAAAAATACTTCAAAAGTGTAAAATCCAAGCAAGAAAAAGATAAATTGACGTAGAGTTCTTTCTTTAAAAAAAATCTATTAAAGTTGATAAAAACTTTCTACAAAATGATATAGCTTGAAAACTGCTATAAAAATCGCAACACTTAAGTTTCACAAGGTAAAAAAAGAGAGTAAACGACCTTTACTGCCCTTATATATGTTTTAAGGTACTACTTCCTAATTTTTCATCAATTTTAACCTTTTACTTTGTTAGTATTCGTTTTTATACACGCCGATAATAAGAAACCTTGTTGGTATACCTTTATCGTTGCAAAGCAGTCAATTTGAATAACTGTATTCAAACTAACTAGTGCTGCATTGAAAGTAGTTAATGAGTTGTTACTTTCAGGTTTGAAAGATTGCTAGCCGGTCTACACATTAATTTGTATGGCTCATTGTTTTAGCACATACCTTACTTTCAAGTAGATACCTACTGTAATTGACTTGTAATTAATATTGTTATATCACAAAAACTATAGTTAATTTGCAGTTGGTACAATTAATGAATTGTAAGTATAGTTAACTTAACTGTATTGTAATTTATTGTTATTTTAATACCATCAGCTTTTCGTTCTGTGTTTATACGTTAGTTTATTTAGTTACCAATTAGTGGTAACCCTTAAAATCCCTCCTTGTTTTATTAATCAGACCTCTGATAATTTCAGTCAATTGGAATTGAAACTGAAATTAAATACGGCTCTTCAATCCATATTTCCGAGTCCCTTATATTTTAACTCTTGTATACAAGTTTTTTGCCATAGGTTTCCACGTATTATGTATTTCACCAATTATATACATTTTGTAAACAGTCTCATCTATTGAGGTTGTTATTGTTAATATCTTTATCCTGACTATTGTCGAGTTTTCTATGGTATCCTTGTTTCTTAATATTATATGTCGGGAGGTTTACATAGCTTTCGATTTGTACAGTTAGCATATTTCTGTCTATAAACCTTTTCAGGGCATTATTAGAAGTGGCTTTAGTTAGAACGTTAGCAGAGTTATCTTTGACGTTGATTTACCGGTACCTATCGATTTCAAGGGTTTTGTATACCTTTTTAAAAGTCATTATATTTATTATTAAACGTTTTTCATTGATTTTTCCCAGATTTAATAAGTATTCATAGAGGTTTCAAGAGTCCATATATGCAATAATAGATGAAAAGCTAGTTATCGAAGGTAGTATAAACTGTTAGTTATTATATTAATATTAATGTTTGTTATTGTGTTAGAAATTTTTAAAGTTAATATGTTTAGTAGCATGTATTTATACTTAACAAAGGTTTGGTATACAAGGTGTCCGGTGATCGTAAATTACTTATTAAACCTTTCCTCGTTAACAAATATTATGAGGAACCCTATTTACAATGTAAAGTTAGTATTGTTTGTAAATGATTCATTCGTAAATATTATCAATTTCGTCGTCATTAAGTTCACCGAAACCATATTAATACCTCTTTTTAAATTGTTAATTTGTTATTGATTCTTTTTGTTTAACCTGTTAAATTTTCATTATATAGATATTATACTTATACCATAATACATAGGTCGTACGATACCTTTGGTTAATATAGCGTAGCAATATAGGTCGTATAGGCTCTTTGTTTTAGATATTGTTATGATTTTGCCTTGTCAGCTTTATCAATCATCGTTAGGCTCGTGGTTTGCCCTTTTTGGTATAGATTGATATACGTGCGACGTATATAATTGATCGTTTCAATATTCTTAATACGAATTAACGATCCATTGAAGTTAAATTATATGTTTTTTGCTAATTTTTCAATCGGCTTATATTTTTTAAAGCTTAACTTTTCGAAGATACTTTATTTTGCTGTTATCAACCTTGTATTTCTGAGGAAATTATTATCGTCAATTTATATGCTTACGATATTGATATTGTGGATATTATTATATATCCTTATCGTTAGTACACGTAGGTCAAGTGACAGTGCACTACATTGAAAGATGCACTCCTGCAGAGCGTACGATAACGTTTCACGCTGCAGGATGCACTCTTGCAGAGCGCATCATGAGTGGTGCAGTCTAGAAACGGCGTTCCAAAGTGTATGACAAAGTTCCACTGCCCGGATGAGAGGTTTATAACCTCCTATACGTGGTGTACACTCTCTGAATGCTTCTTCTGACTTTATCTAAATTTTACTACTATAATACCAATTATTACGATTACTCTTCTACTCTTTTACGTTCACGTGAATAAGCAGACCTTACCTAAAGATATTCTTTTCTTACGTATTTAACAAAGACGAGTCGAATGTTAAAGTCCTTATTGTTAGTAAGGTTTTAAACGTTGCAATTTTGTTAATTTGATTGGTCGAAGTAACAGTAGTATTGTGTGGTCAAGTGATAGATGTATTGTTTTAGGTTTGGCAGACCTGTAATGATCACACTGAATACCCGTGAGTATATAGAAGGTGTCAGAGGGCTTATATTATCAAGAAGATAGCACAGGTGCTGAGTGAACAATATTGCAACCGTGCAAGTAATAATCAAAAGCCGTGAGGCTATTCAGAATATACTGAGACTGAATACTTAGATTGACAACTAAAGAGCTATGAAGTAAATACTATCTATATGGTGATGACCGTGTCCTTATATATCCGTGCCTTCATACCGTTTTCAGTACTGGATCCTTTGGATCAGTGCTAAGTCCGCTGATCCTAGATCACTTGTATCAGTACTGATCCCACTGATCCCAATCACGTGATTGGCTTAGTCATTTCCCTGCTGACAAAAGAGAGGTGATCCCCGCCTGATGTGTTGAACTTCAGGCTTTAAGTGGCTCAGCTGCATGCTGGCTTGCTTCCTAACCCGCTATCATGCTTGGGTCGTAACAAGACCGCTAGTTGGTTCGTATAGTAATTTGTATGGCTAACTGTTTGGCCCGTACCTTAGTGTAAAATAGGCGTATACTGTACTTGACTTATAACCAGTACAATAAGCCTATATAGAATAATAAACTTAACTTATAGTTAGTATAGTTAACTTTACTGTAAGTAAAGTTGACTTATTGCAATGAAATTACTATTATTCTAATACTGGCGGCTTTTTAATTTGTTTGTACACGCCAGTATTGTTGACTTATATTTTTGGATAGCCGTTAAATTGCAAGTTTATTAACTAGCTAAACTCTCGTTTTTTTTAGTTAATTTTCACACCAAATCGAACCTTTTTATATTTAAATTAACTCCAATTTCTTTTAATAATCCTATAGCTCCGAGTTCACACTTTATCGATTCCCACCAAAAAGTTTCCCTTTATAGGCTTATGTAAATTTTAAATATCGCTGTACTAGTAAAATAAGTTGCTATCGTTGGTTCCTTAACAGTCTTTAAGTTCGCCAGTATATCACTGACTGCGACTACGTAATTTATCTTGACTAGGCGGCCTATCAATATAGCCCTCGATATGTATAGTTAGCTTATTTTCATATATAAAACCTTTAAAGGCTTTATTCAGCGATAACTTCGTTATAACATAAGCAGAATTGTCTTTCCAGTTAATCTACCGGAACTCCTCGATCTTCCTACCTTCGTAGGCTTCGCAAAGTATCATTATATCAATTATCACGCGTTTTTCGCTAATGGTTCCAAGCTTCGAAAAGCATTCGAATAAGCTCCTCGAATTGGTACAAAACATCACTAGGATAAGAGGAATCTTTTGCTTCCTAGTAATAATATTAAAGGTTTCCTATAATACTATATCTATATCAAATCATACTATTATACCATGAACCTTTAAAACCAATACGCTTCGTATAATTCTTTTACACTCAACAAAGATCCAATAAATCAAGCTATAAATAATACTAAATTGATCTTTTCTCCTATATTTATTAACGAGGGTTATTCGGAAACCTATTTATAAATATAAGTTGGTGTTATTTACAAAGGACGTATCCGTAACAATTATTAACTTTACTTTCGATAATTCTATTAGGATCATATTAATCCCCCAGTCTATATTTCGCATTTACCATTCAAACCTTTTATTTAACCCATTGAAGTCTTTATCCATTGGATTTTATACTTATATCGCAATGAATAAGTCGTGAAAAGCTTACGGTTAATATAAGTCAACAATATAGCTACCACAAGTACACTATTTTAGGTGCCGCTAGGCTTTAGCTACGTTAATCTTATCAATTACAATCAAATTAACGCCTTAGATCTTTTGGCGAAAACTGAAGTCAGTATTAAAACTAAGTATATAGATTAATAATCCGTTAACGTTAAATTAACTACCCTCCGCTAACGTTGTAACCAGATTACAATTTTAGAATTTTGAGTCCTTAATCGACTGCTATTCCGATTTTACAAATCCAGGCGTTTTAATGAAAAGTGTATCATTAGTTTATAATTCATTAAGCCTATATAATTCTCTTATACTACTAGTAAACACGGGTCGTATATTAAAAAATTTATACCAACTCGTAATTGAAATGCAATTAATAAGTCAAAAACTAATAAACACCTGCTCTAACCAATTCGTATAATAACTTAATATATTGTATTATCGTCTCTAAAGGGTAGATGGCACGCAATTACTATCATAATTTTTACAAGAAGATCCGATATAGATTGATTGCTAATTATGGATATACTTACGTTATATATCGGCTATTAAGTGTAAACTTACCTTTAGTTTTAGTTAACGAGCTTATTTTCTAAACGACTACCAAACTCTAAACAGTCTTCGAAATTGTTAAAAACTATATAAGGATCTAATCTTTGCCTTTTTCACCGTATTTTTGAACAATTAAACGTAACTTTTCGTACGGCTGCCTCGTAGTTTTACCCTTAACCTCGTAAATAATCTTTAACTTAAAAATCGTAATATTTAGGTTTAAGAAGATAAAGTAAGCCTTCTACATAAATTATTCAACTCCTCGAGTAAATAGTTCGTTAATATTAAGTTTTTCGTTTTTCTTAAATGAAATATCCAAGGTTTTATCAATAACTTATATTCGAAAGTTGAATACCAAGTCTTCTTTATCCTTTTCTTTCATATCTACCCAAGTAATATTGTAAATACGTCCCGATATATATTTCTTTTTTTAACCTTTGTGTCTTTCAAAGTTCGTTTACGTTAGCGGCGTTTCATTGGCTTATCAATAATTAGTAATGAAGGCTTGTATTAGCTAGGTCGTTTAACTTAAGGTTTCTTTTTCGTTAATTACTCTAATGTAAGGCTTAACCTAGGTGGCACAAAAAGTTATAGGGCTGTGAATAATTTAAACCATTATTTGAAAATTGACGATACGTAAGATTTTACATAGGGCTTCCCATTTACCCGGCTCCCGCCACACGAGGACTTCACTTTATAATGGCGAAGCAAGTACGTTAATTATCTTAAAGCCGTTCCTGGTATTAAAAGCGTCGTTGACTTAACGGTGTACCAATTCCTTCCGCAGTTCCTTTAATACTTTTCCGTAGGCTACAGCTCACTTCTCGATCCTTACTAATAACAGATATTCACTCATCAGGCGTGAGTATACTTTAAAGACCAGTTTAGTTAACACTAGGTCGTCAAAACCCACAATATAGTTTAGGCCCTTCACCGCCATCTAAAGGCATGCCTCTCAATCCGTAAAGCTTTCAATCTTCAACATAAGGATATTATACGTTCGACGAAGTAATAATTATACCCTAAATACTCTAATAGGCCTCTATCAACACCTATTCAAATTATATACCTAACATTTTAATATCTTATTGAAATTCGACCGCTGTAAAGTTTATACTAATATCATAAACGACGACGTTAGGTAGGCCCAAGTACGTTCAATTTATAACATCCTTAACTTTTCCCACATATCATTTTTCGATAAAGACTTTAAAAACTCAACCCTATAAAAAGACGTTACGAAATTAACAACATGAAAAACAAACCTATTATCTAAGTAAATCACATTAATAAAGATCTTAAAGTTAAATGGTTTATCGTTTTTCAACGTAAACTTAAATATTTGGAAGGTTTGGGCATATATTTAATAGCAGTAATAAAGCTTTTCGATAGATTATAAAAGAAAGTATTCTATATCTTCATACCTTACAAACTGTAGTATTTTATATCACTAGTCAATATATAGGTAATGAAAATGCCGGTATAATTAACGTATTTCTTACTTTATAAAGTTTAATACTACTATATTTAGGCCTCAAAAATAAAACCATATATACCTTCATTTAAAAAACGAGATGAAACCTTTGACTGTTTTTAATTAACTCGTTGACATTAACGTTAATTTAACGCCGAGGGTCTTTATATTTTTTAAGTAAAAAAAGAAGTGTTAAAGGACTTAGTGATGTAAAACTCAGTTGATGAAACAATAATTTAAACTACCGTTATCTTCAATAGCAATAATTATTTACCTGTGTTAAAGCCAACTTTAATTTTGCTAATATCGTAACAATTAATTTTAATAGCCGTAGTACTTTACCTCCGCCACACCACATACTATAAATAGCTTCCTATAAAATGCCTTATTACCATAGTGTCTTTAATAATACCTTAATATATATATTCCGCGTAACGATTATAAAGGTTTAAAGTTTATAAGAGGTTAGAGGCGTGGTTAGGGTAAAAGTAAAAGTCTTTACCGCCTAAATGGTATAAAAAGTTGTGGTCAACTAGTTATTAGACCGTGTCAAGATTAATATCTTTTTACCACTTCATTTGCTTAGGGATATTATTACCGTTAATTACCTTGTTATCTTTGAAGTTGGCAATGTAATCTAAGTAATTCTACTTGAAATTAATAGGGTAATAAATATAGTACATTATCTTTCTATTAATACTTTTAACGAAGGGGTGACAAGTCAACTTAAGCCCAACTTACTATAAATCTAATATATTTTACTTATAGTATTACAATAGTTTTTATGGTTAATAGTTCCACCTGAATTTTCACTCTTTTAGCACCAACGTAACTATTATCTTTAGCCTGGAGGCGTTAAGCCAGATATTAGGCATTGGGGGCGCTTATAGCTGTACTTAAGGTTGACGTAATTAATCACTGTAAGTTTTTTTCCATCCAAATCAAGGAAGTTATTAGTTCAGAGATACATACTAAACCAGTTTGGTATACGCGCCATCACAACTGCAAAAGAAGATTGAACCGGTTAAAAAAGCTTTTACAAATAACATCTAGGTGTTATAGGGCGTATTTAAACTTGCTAACGCCTGTAACGGCTACCCGTACCTGTTTGCAAAGTATAGCTTCATTAACGTGAGCTTTACCCATTGCCTGCTAGTATGATATCAGCTTATTAAGAATTTAATTCAGCACTTCCATTAGCATTTCCTCCTCTTTCTTCTTCGTTATTATTATTGTTCACCTCGGAGTAGCTCAGTCTATATAGTTTTAGGTAAGGTAGAAATCGTACTCAAAGTTCCTTTTTATACCATCGTAAACTTAGCAGAAGTTGGTTAATCAGGTTGAAAAAGTTAAGTAATAGTTCCTAAAGTTCCCTATAAGGATTCCGGATAATAGTAAGTAGAAACCAGAAGGAGATATCTCTATTTACTTGCAAATATTGAAAAACGGCATTATCTTCGTATAGAAAAGATTATAAGGTTTCCCTTCATACTTTTTCGCATCGTTCTAGATTTTAACGAAGTATGTAAAAAGCTTGTAGTTAATTTTAATCATCTTAACAGGTCTTGTGAAAAAGTTGCGATAATCATTTTAATATTTTTTATTATTTACTGGAAATTCAAGTTTTAAAGCCTCTGAACCACTATATTAAGAGTAATTGCCAGTCGCCTTACTCGAGGGGTAAAGTCCTGTAGTAAGACCTGTGGTAGGTTCAAGTATGTAATTAAACCTGCCTTAGGATAGCTCTTAAAAGGCTTGACGATTTTGATTTAATAGCTGGGGGTTAATAAAAGCTTAAAGGTTCTAAGGAACCTGGTGGTTTTACTTAATTAACTGGTGGAGAACACTAAAGTCAATTCCTCTTTCCGTGTTGGCGGCCGCTAATTCACGTTCCCTACCGCTGCTAAAAGCGTACTTCGTGCTATCATGTAAATATATTAGGCTACCAAAAAAACTGACAGGTTCCTTATCGTTAACGCGTAAAGGGGATTGACTTAACTAAGGGTTGAAAAGTTCTCTAAAGCGCATGTAAGGGCGTTAAAGTTTCTCAACACCCTTTCCTTTGGAACTTTGGTCTTAATATAGTTCCTCAAATTAAGCCAACTTAAAGAGAGTCTCTTCTAGTCTGGTAATGCTTTCATTTAACATATAAATTCCTTGTCGTTAAAGTTCCTTCTATAACTTAGCCTTTAATCTTTTGAATCTTTTTCTACATATTAATAATGCAGTCGTTGAAAAACTCACAGTATTTGCGAAAGGCGTAGTTGCCGCGGTAAAATTAGTTGCTGCCATCTTACTCAACGATAAAGTGGTTGACAAAGTTAACCAAGTGCCTTTCGGTTAAGTTTTTATCGACATTTTACCCCAAAAGATCTTCATCGTATTGTTTGAAAAAGAGGTATCTGAAGGCTTTAATCCCTTTCTATAATTCTTAGGTAGGTGCTATCTGTTATGGACTCAGGCTGTTTGTTAGCTATTGAGTCTATAGGTTACGTAACTGTACACGTAATGGAATGTGCAGTACCCGGTCCGGACTCGGTCCGGGCGCGATCCGGGCGCGGTCCGGGCGCGGTCCATATACAGAACGTGTAAGGGTATGTGATGGGCTGGGCACTAGCCAGGCCTTTAGGTCTCGCACGATAGGTTACGGTAGCCCCTTTTTGTTTTCCGTTATACCTTAATAGTAAACTCAATTTAGCACTTACTTGGCTTACCATCGTAGGTTGTATTATAACATATTATTAAGTTTTTTTCCCTGAAAATATTACTAATAATAAATAAATAAATAACAAACGTTAATTATTTTATGTTATACTTGAACGTTATCGAAAAGTATAGGCCGTTAACAAATACCCAGTCCTCTATCTTTATAGATATATTTCCCTCTCCTTTAAAACCAATTGAAGCTGATATTTCTCGTTTGTAAGATATCGTTAGCTATATCGCGTTTATGATAAAGCAATTGTAATAACCGGGTTAATAGACTTTGAAAATCGAATTTACATTCGATTTCGTTTAGGTCATAGTAAAAATTTAGTAATTTAAGGCTAATTTTATAACGACTTATGTTTGCTTTTTACTGGTTTAAAGTAGGAGAAAACGATATAAATAACTGTAATTCGATGGATTTGCTGTTATATAAGAAACATCACGTTAAACGATTAAATTTATATTGGAAACGGATAAAACATAGATTCGAAAAGATCGATATACATTCTTTTACGTATAAGATTATTATAAGGCAGTAGTAAAGTAAGTTATTATAGTGTATTATGAAGCCAGCGGATACAAGGGTATATACGATGTAGTTAAGTTTTTCGATTATATTAAGGCTGTTTTTGGCGACTCCTATCGCGCCAATAAAGCTTTGGTCGAATTGGAGGGATTGGTTACAAGCGACAAAAACCTGTGGGTACTATTCGTTATTGGGTTAGAAACACTATTGATTTAAACGGGTGGATTGGATTAACCTTCGGCCGTAAAATTTAATTACTTACGCTTTCGTATATCGTTACATATTAACGATAAATCCATTACAGCAAGCGTTAACCGAGTAAACTATATCGTAGCTTTAAAGAAATACTGCGAAATCGCCAACTAATTGGAATTCTTAAACTTAAAACAATGTTTTGGTCGTTAATTAACAGTATTAGTATAAATTTAATAGCTAAATAGATATATAGTTATAAGGAGGTTTATACATTCTCAGAATTTTTGTTAAGGGGTCGTGATAATTGCAGCTAATCATTTCGATATCGCAGTTAATTATTTAAGCAAAATTATTTGGTATGCTTTTAAAATTGAGAACTTAGGGCGATGTGTGTAATAATGAAACGTTAAACTAGGTTCGCTATGGGGCGTTACGTACGTTGTAGTTCGACTAATTACTACTAACGTAGTTGCGAATTCCGCCTAATATTACCTTCAATATAGTATATACGGTCCAAGTCGAAAAAGTAGATAAAGGTTTCCTATTAACGGAGATAGGGGAAGCCTAATTCCTAAATATATTTTTATTTAAGGATTACATAACCTAATGGCGTAATTATAAAATCTAGTAAAAACGAGTTTAGTTTAATCAAAATACATAAAAACGAAAATTTATTCTTTATCTTTATGCTTTTTAATAACGCTTATGTATCAAATATTTAAATTAAAATTAGTTATGATTATTATGATATTGTAAACGAAGTTTTAATATAATAGTTCAAGATAAAATTAATTCGGTTATTATATATTCAAAATGTCGGTACGATATTTGGGTTACAGTAAAATATGCGTATTTCCTAAAAATCTAAAGTTTGTATAAATTTTAATTAATAATTAAACCCGATATTAATATATATTACTTCGGGAATGACGCGAGATATATTTTTTTAAAATATATTAGATATGATATCAATAATAATTTTCGACGTTAGTAGTAATCGTTTAGTCATTTATAATTCAGGAGGTTTATTTATAGACAGGTTAATGGTACTTTTTTAGTTGTGAGATATACGGGGTGTAATAGAATCGGTTTTATCGGTTTAACAAAACATTTGTACCGGGAGGTATAATGTATGGGGGATTAGTTTCAGTTTACTTTTGTTATGAGTTTTTACGAGGAAACGTGAATTTAATAAGCGATAGCGACGACTATTTTCGACGAGGAAAAGGATTAGTTACGTCTTTTACCAGAATTAATAGAATTTCGCGGTATATTTAATGAAAATAAGGTTATAAACTTACCTTTATATAAAGGAAAACTCGACCATTACATTTACATCAAACTGAATAAAGATGAATATTTATTAAAACGACTTTAAGGGTTATTATATTCGATTTTACGGGATTGACTTTTCAACTTTAATAATGAGTTATAGAATTAATAGATAATGGCTATATTTCAACGATTTTTTCATCGGTCAAGGTGCCAGTATTACTTATTTTTAAGCTAGGGGGGATGATAGTTTTGTATGGACGACCGATTATTAAATAATATTATCGAATAAGACCGCTTTTCCTTACCTTTAATTAAGGAAACCTTACATACGTTATTGAAGTCAATGTAGTTTACGAAGTTAGATATCCGAGCGGCTTTTTACCTAGTTACGCCCAGATAAAATGAATTAACGGCGTTTCGTACGTGGTTTGGATCATTTAAGTGGTTAATTACCTCCTTTAGGTTAGCGAAAGCGCCAGTGACGTTTTAATGATATATTAATTATATAATGACGGATATATTTAAAAATTTCATTTTGACATATCTCAATAACCTTTTTTTTAATGGTATTAAATAAGACTATATAAATAAAGTTCCCATCGTTTTGGGATTTCTTTATATTACGGGGCTTAATTTAGATTTGAAAAAGTATAATTTCGTGGTTGCAAAGGTAAAATACTTAGGTTTTATTATAACGGTTAGGGTAGGTATTCGGACCGACCTCGAAAAAGTTCGGATAGTACGTAAGTAAAAGTTACCATGTTTTATTCGGAAGGTTTGAAGATTTTTGGGGTTTGCCAACTCTTATCGTAATTTTATTAGTCATTTTTCCGAATTAGTTAATTGTCCTATCCGACTAACAAAGTAAGGAATTCCTTAGGTTTCAAAGAAATGTGAGTAATGTATATTCTCAACTTTAAAGGATATTTTTATTACGGCCATCATTTTAGTATATTATGACTCAAATCGACTGACGGTAGTGGAAACAGATTACTCGGAAACGGCGTTAGGAGGGTATTCATCGTAACGGGATATGGATAGTATCCTAAACCTAATAGCATACCATTTCATACGATTAATAAATACGGAAAGTTATTACATTATTTACAATAAAATATTTTCACTGTATTATTCTATTTAAAAAAGGAGTTTTTAAAATTACGTAGTGTCCGTATCACGTTTACAATCCTAACGGATTATAAGGAATTGGAATATTTTTCTTCATTACGTTAAATTTCGTAAATATAGGTTAAATAAGCCGAATTCCTTTCGCTTTTTTACTATTCCTTATAGTATAGGCCTGTAACTTGAGGTGCTCATCCGGAAATATCAACCTGTCAATTAAAAAATAAACTCAAAGTTAAGGAACATCGCGCGTAAGTTTCTAACCCATTTTTATTGTTATATTAAACGTGATAATAATGGATTTATATATTAAGAAAACGTATATTATAGCGGGTTATACGGATGAATGTATTGAAACGGAGGTTTAGTTATTGGATTGCGATAATATATACCTTAAAAACGGGTCAAAGGCTTTCGAAAGGTCGATGGGGGCGGGATTGCTCCAGACCAAGCCTATGTCCGGGTCGTTATTTAGGATAACACCGGGGGATTTTAATACTTTAAAGCCAGTAATATCGTCGCGAACCCGTTCCGTGTTAAACTCGTTAATTTTATTTATGTCAAGTAGTTGTTTCATTTTCGGTTCGGGTATTTTAACGAATTTATAAAATTAAAAAATAACGAACAACTTGTTATATAAGGTTTGCTTGTCGGCGGTTTTCGAAGGCGTTAGGCGTTTTTCAACTAAATCAAAATAATCGGTTACAATTGCTGATTACAGGATTAATCCGCGGGGTACGTTATGTTTCCGTAATAGCATATAATTATCGAATAAAGAATTATTAAAGAAAAAAATAATTATAATAAACCTACGATTCGTTTATTATAGGTTATTTAAGTAAAAACAATTTATTTCGAGTTTTTTAATAAGATTACTATTTAAAAGGGATGATTATAAATATTTAATGCTTATTTAGAATATATACGTAATGTAATAAAATGAAACCTCGTCTTACTTTATAATAAAATTTCTTTTAACCCCTCCATATTTTAAATCGGTATTAGGTATATATTTCCGTCTACTTCATGATCGATTTACCAAATATTAAAAGTCATTTTCGATACTTGTTAATTGTTACGGACCACCTTTCCAAAATTTTCAAATTTAAGGTTATGTGATTTAAAATTATTAATACGTATAAGAAACGATTTCGGGATATATAATTAAGATTTCATGGATTTCTGGTTTTTATTCTTGATAATCTCGATTAGGATTCGATATACGTATTTTAACCAACATTATATTTTTAATAGTAATAGAATAAACTTTATTCACTTTGTACCACCTATAAAAAGATGATGGTATTAAACGTATAAATTAGGAAATTTAAAAGTATTTGCGTATTATTATCGCCTTTTCTCAATACAATTAATCCTTATATTTATTCTTTTCTGAATTTGTATTCAATAATCGAAAGTTAATGGTTTCCGGGTCCAACGCAAACCGTTTGATAAATATGAATAAAATTTTACCTATTCTGAAGGTAAAAGGAAATATAAAGTCGTTAACCAGTCCGGCGGAGTGAGCCGTCACGTTTTTGGTATATTTACACAAAGATACGAAATTAATTTAGGCAATAATAATATATATTAAATAATTTATAAAGACAGCGACGAACCGTAAACAATGTCTAGTAAAACGGTAAAAAGTCAGGAATTAAGTTTAATTAAGTTTACTCATTATGAAAACTAATCGTTTAAGTAAAAAGTCTAATTAGTTTTATAATTAATATCGGGTCATCGACGTTATAAATCCGTTTAATATTATTTTAAATATTTTTAGCGAAGACCTTGTATTTATCTAAATTTAATTTAACGGGCGACTTTAAAACTTTTTCCCTTATAAGTTTTATCCAATATTCGTTTAAGATTACTTTTGGTCATTAACGATATAAGGCAGGGTATATATCAAAACTTTGAAGTTTACAAAGTTTCGCAGTAAGAATAGGGCGGGGCGTGGTTCATTTTATATTATTTAAATAGAAAAGCTATAATAAAGCGAAATACGAATTATTATAAAACCGCTAATATATTATAGTGTTGACTAAATTGAAAGTAAAATCGGGAAAAATTCGGGTTAATAATAGCTCAGTATCTTGATGTTAGCGTTAAATATATATCGAATAACTTGTATGAATTAAACAAGTTGTACCTCCAAAATAATATAATACATATGAAAAACGGGAAAATTTTATTATTAATTATATAAAAATATAACAAATAGATCCGAGCATATATTACCCGACTTTTTAGGATAAATATCCAACCACAAGATGGCTTTCATTACAATCTTTTAAAGATTTACCTATTCGTTATTAGTATCCTTATTAGGGTTTAACGAGTAACGACATTATTAACATTAAGGGTTTCATTATAAATAACTTTAAATACTAGGAAACGTCGATAAGGAAAAACGACGAAGGGAGTAACGGGCGTTAGTAAAAGTTAATAAAGGGGGTTAGTGAAAATCAGGGCGGATGCTGGGCGATATCAAGGATAACAACTAACGTTAAAAGGGATGAACGTTAGGGGAGGCCGACGACAACGGCTGGCGAAAATCGGGGTAAGTGGCGGAGCGAAAAAAAACAACCATTTAAGTGGGTTCTCAAAAACTATAATATATTAATTTAGGCTTGGGCGACGCAGTCGGCCCGGGTACGATCCTTCGCTCATTTGTGGTTAACTTGATTTGTACGCTTTTAACCAAAGTTAATAAATGGAATATAGGTAAAAATAGGGTTTATACAATTAGGCTCTAAATATAGCTTATTATATTTTGTAAGTCGTAATTTATATTAGTTTTAAGGGATATAACTTACGTAACTATATTACTATAGCTATCTTGACTAAAATTACGGAAAGATATACGGCGGATATTGAAAGAGGCTAGCTTAAAAACGTTATACATTAACATACGATTAATTGAAATATTTTTATTACAATAAATAGGTCATATCGTAAAATATAATAGAGTAGTCTTAAAAGAGGATAAACTTGGAAGAAAGAGGCGACGAGAACGTATGGCGAAAGGGGTAACGGCTTATAAAGCCGGTACGGTGAAGATTTTTTATAACTAAGCAATATCACGAAACCGAACAAACTAGTTAATCAACTTAAAAAAGGCGGGGGTAAAGAGGGGCTGATAACCAAGAATATTTCCTTGCAGTTTATAAGTAGGAGATAGAATGTAGCCCTTATATTTAATAACAATAATAAATTAGCGTAAAAAGGCGCATAAATCATGCGAAACCATAAACAAGTTTATTTCTTAAATATATTGCGAAAAGGGGTCAAATGACGATCGAAATATTTCCAAAAGTAATTTATAAACTTACCTTATTATAAACATTTCGACACGTATAATAACTTTGCACATAATAAACTTGGATATAAATAAAAGAAACATCTCAATTAAAAAACGATTAGTATACAATCTATAGATGTTTTTCGCTTATAAGGGGGAAATCTCGGTTTCATCCTTATTATTATAAAATATAAACAGGTTATTTATGATACTGGGGAGCTATATAATACAATTAGTAACAAAGTATTAGTTATAATAAAGCAATATATTTTTTTCAACGGTTAATCATTTTCACCAAATACGTTTATGAAGATATAACCTAAGTTAAACTTATTGTAAACGTTAGTTATAGAGACGAAAAAAAGGCAAAAGAGTTATGGAATATTAATATGTAGTTAATGGTTTAGGTATAGAAGGAAGTAAAAAGATTATTTCAAAAAGTTATAGTAATGTGGGAATTGGTAGAAAAAGGTCGACAATATAAAAATAAAAAAAGGAAGTTTTATGGACCGAATTAAAGTCCGTATTTATAGGTACAGGCGGACCGGATTCGATAAGGGCTACGTATTACACGAAAAGGTAAAGGATCGCATTATACGGTACCGACGATAAAAGCGATACGTTATACGGTACGTTAAGGGGTACCAGAGTCCTAGGATTAGACCAGCTGATACGTTATATAGCACGTTAAAGGGGCGAATTAAACGGTATCAGCGGCAAAAAGGATATATCAGGCGGAATGTTAAGGGGGCGCGTTATATGGCGTCGATGATATAGGGTTAAACCAATCAATACGTTATACGGCACGTTAAAGGGCGCTTATTATGGCGCCGGTGGTAAAAAAAATATGTTAAATGGCATATTAAAAAGGCTCATTATACAGCTTCGACGACAAGAAGGATATATTAGGTGGTACGTTAAAAGGGCACATTATACGACGCCGGTAATATAAAGTTAAATTGTCTAATACGTTATTCGGTTCGTTAGATATTACGTCGCCGATCTGGACTTGGCCCGCGTACTTGGCAAATAACACCCGTACCCTATGTTTAACTAGCAGGACACCGCAGCTTTCACTATATTCGAGGAAAAGGGGGGTATATTATAAACTTAGGCTGTTGGCTATTAAGTGGATAGATTACGTAACTGTACACGTAACTAAATATACAGTACCCGGTCTGGGCCTAGACCGGGTGCTGACCGGGCGCGGTTTGTGCATGGCACGTGTGAGGGCACGTAACGGGCTGAACACTGGCCAGGCCCTTAGGTCTCGCACAATGGGCCATGGTAGCCCCTTCTAGTCTTCCGCTGTTCCTCAATAGTAAAATCCATTTAGCACCTACTTGGCTTACTATCGTAAGTCGGACCATAACACTATCTTGAGGTTTAGGCTTGTGTAGGACTTAGTAATGTGGTGTATAGTAAACTTGTAAATTTGGCATTGGGTCGCGCAACGTAATTTTCTCGTTGGGACTTGGCGAATCTTGATATTTTAGCTCAGAGCAGCGAACTTACCGATTAAATTAGTATAGGAGAAGTGAAAAGAGTAAAGTAAAAGAGAATAACTTGGTATTTAAGTAAAGATTTAATGTTAAGGGTAAGGTCGAAAGTCGTTTATGATTTGGACATGAGACTTGGTCGTTTTTACAGTAGTAGTACCTGCAATAGTACTAACTTAGCTGTTTGCAAACTTGCCATTTAAGACTTTTAGCGGTTAATCTCAATGCTCTTTAAGAATAATCCTTGGTAAAGATTTCTTGGTGTTTTCGATAACGATACTGTCATTATCTCTAGTCTGCTGTAGAAACTGAAGCAACCTAAAGGCCTTTTTTATGTACTGCCGTAGAAACTGATACAGTAGTAAAGACCCTTCACAAGAATCTTTCCTCTATAGTAACGATAACATAAAAATTAACAACTGGAAAATAGCTTCTTCTTTTACTTAACCAATCTGTACTTAACTCAATAAGCACTAATGAGTATTGGTAAGGCTTTAAATGTTACAACGTTATCGATTCGATTAGTCGAAGCAATAGTAGTATTACGTGATAAAGAAGTGGATATATTGTTCTAAGTTTGGCAGACTGGTAGCCGGTCTACGTAATAGTTTGTATGGCTAATTGTTTGGCTTGTGCTCTAGTCTGAAATAGGCGCATACTATACTTGACTTACAGCCAATACAGTAAGCATACACAAAACAATACACTTAACTTGCAGCCAGTATAGTCAACTTTACTATAAGTATGGTTGAACTACTGCAATACAATTACTACTACTTCAACAATAACCGTAATTGTTGGAATAGTATTATATGCAGTGCAGTAGGTCAACTTTACTTACAGTAAAGTTGACTGTACTGCAAGTTGAGTGTATTTTTTGTTGAATTACCGTATTGGGTATGAGTCGAGTGCAGTATGCTGCACTTCACACTAGGGCTCGAGCTAAGCAATTGGATATACAAATTATAGTACAGACCGGCTAGCGGTTCGCTAAACCTAGAATAATACATCCATCACTTGATCCATACAATACTACTATTACTTCGACTACGGTTCTAATTGACAATGTTATAATGATCTAAGTCCTTACTAATACTAATCAGTGCTTATTGGTTTAAACATAAATTAGCTAAGTAAAAGAAAAGGCTACTTTCCGATTACGGTTTGTGAAAGATCAAGGTAAAGGAAAGATTCTTATAGAGGTTCTCTACTGTTACGCCAGTTTTATGGAAATATAGAGGTAGCGATGGTATCTTTATTGAAAATACCAAAAAACTTCATAAATATCTTTCAAAAACGTTAAGATTAACTGTTACAATTTTTTATGTTTGGCAAGTTGGCAAACAGCTAAGTTAGTATTACTATGGGTACTTCTACTATAAAAACGACGAAGTTCCTATATTAAATAACCATAACAGATAACTTTCTACCTTACCCTTGATATTAAAGCTTTTCCCCTACTTTACTCTTTTTATTTCCCACACACCAATTCAATGGTTAGGTTCGTTGCTTCGATCGAAAACACGAAGAATCGACAAGTCGCACTAATAAAGCTACACTACGTGATCTAACGCTAAGTCGCCAAGTTTCCACGCAACTTCACATCAAAACACTAGGTCTCTACGCTTAAGATTACCAAGTACCTCGCCCTACACGTTCTATACGTCCTATACAAACCAAAACATTAAGATGGCTGCCGTAAGTGTTCACTTTCAGGCTATTACCGACCCCGCTTGGGAAAAAGTAATTAAAAATCTCGAAATATTTTTCGTCAATTACTATGACAAATAACTTTAGATTAAAGATGTTCACGAAACCTCCATTCAAGCTTACGTAACCAATTACGTTATCTAATAAATCTTCGACGCTGACTTCGACGAAGATTACGGTCGTAGCGCTTGCGCCTTTTAAGACTTCGTAAGTCTTTTAACCATTAGACGCCAGATATATAGAAGATAATCCACTGTACAGTTAAAGTCAAGTTAAAAAAAAGGTTACACACCGTAATATTTATATCCCTGAAAAGACTTTATTGGGATTAGTAGAAACTTTTTTTGAACTGGTTTAATAAGAAGATTCCATTTAAAACGCTAATCCTTAAAAACTTTAAAGAAAAAAAAAGAGTGTTAAAGGACTTTAAAGCCTATATACAAGTTTTGGGGAACCTTCTCTTTACCCTTAATTAAGTTAAACCTCTTTATTCGTTGGATATATGAAACCTGTTAACATTTTTAGTAATCCATTATTTTTACGTGAGAACGTGGAGTACAAACTTAGCGGTGGAAGAATATGTAAAGTAAGGGCTGCTAACGCGACCAGAGGTATTGACGTCTTCACTTTACACTAGTTAATTAAGTAAGATAGTCAGGTCTCTCAAAACCTTTAAGTATCTATTCTTCAACAGTAATTTAATAGATAGGCCTCTTAAAAACCTCCCCCGTTCAGGTTTACCTACATACGAGAGCCTACTACAGGTTTTATTACAGGACTTTATCCCTCAAGTAAGGCGACCAACAATTAACTTTAATACCGTATTTCGAAAGCTTTAAGGCTTAAATTACCAGGAAATAACAATTAAGACTAGGATAATTATCGCGACTTGCCCCAAAGACCTATTAAGATAGTTAACATTAATTATAAAATCCATACGGATTTCGCTAAGATTTGAAACGACGCGGAAAAGTATAACGGGAAGCTCTTTAATCTTTTCAATACTAAGATAATGTCTTTTCTAAATATTTGCAAGTAGATAAAGGTTTCCCTTTTAGGTTTTTACTTACTGTTTACCGAAATCCTTATAGGGTACGCTAGAGACTATTAACTAACCTTTTCTTACCCGAGCTACCACGTTTCGTAAGATTTATAACGGTATAAAAGGGCACTTCGAATACGACGTTTACTTTGCGCAATACTACACAGATTAGGCTACTACGAGTTAAGTAACGATAATAGCCAAAAAGAAAAAGGACGAAATACCAATGAATTTGCTTAACTAGATAATTAACTAGTAAATGTTATGTCAAAAAGTAATGCAGAAAACGTACGTTAACGAAGCTACATTTCGAGAATAGGTACGTGAATTAGTTACAGGGGTTAGCGAGTTTGAATACGCCTTATAACGCCTAGATGCCATTTGTGACGGCTTTTTTAGCTAGTTACGTTTCTCGTTCGCAAATTTAATAACACGTACATTAAACTCGCTTTGTATATACCCTTAAGCCAGCAACTTCCCTAACGTGGATAAAGAAAACCTTCCGGTAGTTAATTACGTCGACCGTAAGTACGACTACGAGCGCTTATAACGCCTAAAATTTGGCCTACCGGCTACAAATTGAAGGTAGAAGAAGTTATGACGTTAGCGTTAACAGGGATAAGATTTAGGAGAACCTGTTAACTGTAAGCATTATCGTTGTAATAATGGTAAAAGATGTTAAATTTATGATAAGTCTGGCTATTGGTTTACTCGGTACCTTCCTGCCGAGCGAAACAATAAACAGGTTATGTATTATATCCAGTACCTTATTATTTCTAAACTGGAATACTTGGATTGAATCACAGACTTTAAGGGTGACGAGCTGATTAACGGCAATAATACCCCTAAGCAAATTAAGTGGTATAAAGATACTGTTTCTGATACGGCCTAATTATTAGCCAACCACGGCTTTTTGTACCGTTTAGACGGTGAAGACCCTTACCTTTACCCTAATCAAGCCTTTGACCCTTTATATACCTTTAACCTTCACGATCTTTACGCAGACTATATGTTTTAAGGTATTATATCAGATATAAGGGCAATAAGATACTTAATACGAGGCTATTCGTAATATATAACACTATAGATGGAGAGTATTGAATCTATTAAAATTATTTATTACGATATCAATAAGGCTAAAGTTGGCTTTAGATTAGGCGAATAACTATCGTTATTAGGTATAACAGTAATTTAAATTGTTATAGGAGTAATTACATTCCAAATTTTCAAGTTCTTTACCCCTTTTTACTTTATTTAAAGGATATAAAAACTTTTAACGTTAATATCAACATTAACGTAAACGAATTGATTAAAAATAGCTGAAGGTTTCCCTCTTAACTTTAAGTAGAAGTACCTATGATTTTATTTTCAAAGCCCGAAAGTAAAACTATTAAACCTAAAGAAGCCGGAGATACGTTAATTATACCTGCTTTTAAACTATATAACCATTAATAGGCTGTATAAAGTCTTGAAATCTATAGGGTATAAAGATGTAGAATACTTTACCCTGAAAGTTATTAAAAGACTTTGTCACTATTATTAAACGTATTCTTAAGCCTTTCGGAGATTTAAGTTTATAATAAAAAACGATAAAGACTTTAATTACGAAATTTTTGCTAATGTATTTAACTTGGATAATAAACCTATCTTTTATGTCGTTGATTTCGTAACCTCTTTTTATGGAACCAAGTTTTTAAAATCTCTTTCTGCAAAGGATACATAGGAAACGTTGAGGAAGTTGTGGATTAATATGTACCTAAGCCCACCTAACATCGTTGCTTACTATGCTAATATTGACTTTACAGCGGAGTAGTTTTAATTTTTTTTTTTAGGATAATAAGTATTTAGTATAAACAGGTACTTATAAAAGCTTATTAAAGTATTATGAAGGTTAACAGGGTATACGCCTTATTGAGCCGAGTATATAATATCCTTACATTAGAAATTAAAAGCTTTACGGATTCGGAGGCGCGCCTATAAATAGCGGTAAAAGGCCTGAACTATATCGTAGGCCTTAACGGCCTAGTACCAAAGTTACTGGTTTTTGGAGCGTATCAACGCCTGACTGGTGAATCTTCGCCTTTAGAAAGTAATTCAAAACGTGTTACGGCTTATAGTAAAGCTTTGAGAAAACTGAGAAGAGAATTGGCACGCCGTTAGGTTAACAATGCCTTTAATACCAGAAACGGTCTTATAATAATCGATGTATTTGCTTTACCATTGTAAAATGAAGTTCTCATATAGCAGGAGTTGGGTAAATGAGAGGGATTATATAGGATTTCAAATATCGCAAATTTTGAAATATTTATTAAAATCACCAACAGTCTTTTATCTTTTCGAACCACCTAAGTTAAACCTTATATTAGGGCTATTAACGACAAAGACTATTAAGCTAAACAACCGAGTTAGTACAAACCTTCTTTACCCTTTATCGATAAGCCGATAAAACGCTGCTGGAACGGACGACTCCCGAAGAAAAGTGACGTTGAAGAGGAGAAATATACACTGGGTCGTATTTACAATACTACTTGAGTAAGTAGGGAAAAAAAGGATAACGAAAAATTAACACTGAAGTTACAAATATAAGGGATTATTGAGACTTTTTGCAAACCTTTTAAGGAAAGCGATAAGATAAAGATTAATAGCCTATTAACTTGAGAGGTTATATAACTTGTGCTAAAAACCGATTTTAGCCTTTAAAACCTAAATGTTACAATCTTTAAGCCGAGGATTATTTACGAGGTTAATGGTAAGACTATAGGATGACTATACGAAAAGTTACGTTTAATTGTTTCAGGATACGCCAATCAAGGTAAGAATTAGATTTTTACGTAATCGCTAACGATTTAGAAGATTAACTAGAGTTTAATAGTTGTTTTAGTAACATGTTTTATTGGTTTAGACTAAAGGCAAATTTACGTTTAATCACCATGATATAACGTAAGCTTATACGTAGTTAGTAACGGATTTATAACGGATTGTACTATAAAAATCGCTATAGGAACTACGTGTTATTTACCATTTAGGAATGGTAATACGGTGTATTAAGTTATTATACGTACTATCCAAAACAAACGTTTATTAGTACCTAACCTAACAGTAGCACTTTAAATTACAGCTAACAATAAAGACCATACCGTATGATCCGTATTTATTAATATTGTAAAAGAGGGATTTCGGTATAGTAGGTACGTAAACTAACGATACTATTTTCGTTGGAACCAGCTAGCTTTATAACATTAAAACAGAAAGTGAGTAAGAACTTTAAGTTCTAAAATTACAATCCGGTAACAACGTTAATAAAAGGTAGTGCTGGTAGGCCTTAGACGTTGCAACGTTATCGATTCGATTGGTCTTCGAAGTAACAGTAGTATTGCATTAGTCAAGTGGTGGATTTATTGTTCTAGGTTTGGCAGAATGTTAGCCGGTCTGCACTGTAATCTGTATGGCCAATTGTTTCGTCCGTGCCCTAAAGTGAAGTGCTGTGTACTTTACTCGACTTACACCCAATGCGGTAAGTCTCCACACAAATCAATACACTTGCAATACGGTCAACTTTATTATAAGTAAAGTTGAACTACTTCACTGTATGCAATACTATTCCAACACTGGCGGCTTTTTAGTTTGTGCGCGTACGCCAGTGTGGCTGACCAATTTTTTCCGGTTACCACTGAATTTTCTCCTCATCAACTGGCCAGACCCCTGTTAATTCCAGTTGACTTCCATACTGGATTGTACCCACTTATATGAAAATTAGCCTCATTTAACCTTAATTGATTCGTTGCTCTAAGGTCCGAGTTTATTAACTCTCACAAAGGATTTTTCCGTTATAGATCTTTATAAGACTTCACTTTAACCGTGCTATTTAAATAAATCATTATCATTAATTCCTTAATAGTCTTCCAGTCTATTAGTATATTCTTGTCCGCCATCACGTGGTTAGGGATTCCCATACGGTTTATTAACGTAGCTCTCAATACGTATGGTCAGCCTATTACTGTCCACAAGCCTTTCTAGGGCCTTATTTAACGTCACCTTCGTTATGGAATTTACGGGGTTGTCTTTGCTATCGATTTATCGGAACTCCTTAATCTTCTTTCCTCTATAGGCTTTACGAAATACCATCACATCGATTATTAAGCGTTTTCCCTAGTAGTTCCGAGTTTTAAAAAGTATTCAAAAAGGTTTTTTAAGTCGGTATAAATTACTACCTAGATAGGAGGAATAATTAATTACCTGGTAATAAGGCTAAAGATCTCCTTTAATGTTATACCTATATTAAAGCCCATTATTATACCGTAAGCCTCCGATATTAACACGCTTCATATAATCCTTTTTCACTTAACAAAGGTCTAGTAAATCAGGCTACTAATAATATTAAATTGATTTTCTTGCCTATCTTTATTAACGAGGGTTATTTAAAAGCCGATTTATAAATATAAGTTGGTATTATGTGTAAAAATCCCGTATGTAAAAATTATTAATTTGACCTTTGACAAGTTGATTGGTATTATATTAAATCCGCGGTCTGAGTTCCGCATTTACCCCTCAATCCTTGTATTGAGATGGTTAAAGTCCTTATCCATTGGTTTTTATACTTACGTTACGATGGATAGGTTATAAAAAGCTTTCGGTTAATATAAGGTAATAATATAGCTTCTTCACGTATGTTATTCCAAGTATTGGTAATCCCTGGCTTCGTTAATTTTATTAATTTTAGCTAAAACGGCGTCGTAATCTTTTCAGCAAAAGTTAAGGCTGGAATTAACACTAAGCATACGGATTAACGATCTATTAAAGTTAAGTTAGCTGCCCTTCGTTAACGTCGTTACCGGTTTACAATTTTAAAACTTAAAGTCCTATATCGTTTACTATTTTAGTGCTATAAAGCTGGTCATTCCGACGAAAAGGGTATCGTTAACCTACATATTAATCACGCCGAATTTCTTCTTTTACATTAATAGTAAATACGGGTCGTATATTAAAGACTGTATTACTAGCCGGAATTTGAAGTTCGACTGGTATGTTAAAAAACAGTAAACGCCTGATTTAGCTAATTCATATCATAATTTAATATAATGTATTATTATATCTGAAAGATATATAGTACGAAGTTTCTATAGTAGTTTTAATAGTACGATCTGTTATAGATACATTGCTAATTACTTGTAGGTTAACATTATATTACAACTATTAAACGTAAACTTGTCTTTAGTCTTCGTTAACAAACTTATTATTAAAACAAATACTATACGTTAATTAATCTTTTAAATCGTTAACAACTATTTAAGGATATATTCTTTACCTTTATTATCGTATCTTTAAACAATTAAACGTGATTTTTCATACGCTCGCTCCGTGGTTTTACTTTTAACCTTATAAATAATCCTTGATTTAATGATTATGATATTTGGATTTTAAAGGTTAAAATCGATTTTCGATACGAATTATACAACCCTTCGAATTAGTAAGTCGTTAATCTAAATCTTATTACTTTCCTTAAAGGGTTTGCTGGAGGTTTTAATAATTCTTTACATTTGGAACTTTATTGTTAGGTCTTCGTTATCCTTCTCTTTTCTGATTATCTAAGTAGTATTATAAATACGGCTCGGTATGTATTCCTTCTCTTTAATGTTTTTCTTTTTCGTAGGTCGTCCGTTCCAGCGGAGTTTTATCGGCTGGTTGATAACGGGTGGAGGAGTTTTGTATTATATCGGTTACTTAGCTTGAGGGGCTTAAATGTCTTTATCTTTAATAGCGCTAATATAATGTTTGAACTAAGTAATTCGAAAAGATATAAGGCCGTTAGTAATTTTAATAATTATTCAAGAGTTTACTATGCTTAAAATTTCATACGGGTCTTTTTATTTGCCCGGTTTCTGCTATCTAAGAACTTTACTTTGAAATGGTAAAGTAAATATGTCGATTGTTAAAGGGAAGTTTTTAATGTTAAGGGAATTATTAATCTAGCGGCGTGCCGATTTTTTTCGTAGTTCCCTTAAAGTTTTGTTATAAGTCGTAACACTTTTTTTAGTACTTATTAAGGGCGGAGATTCACTCGTTAAGTGTCGGTACGTTTTAAAGATTAGAAACGTTAATACTAAGCCATTAAAGCTCATAGTATAGTTTAAACCTTTCAATGTTATTTGTAGGCGTGTCTTCGGATCCGTAAAGCTTCTAATTTCCAACGTAAGGATACTATATGCTAGGTGAAATAGGGAGTACGCCTTTTTAACCTTTTCAATACTTTAATAAGCTTTTATAGGTACCTATTTATACTAAATACCTATTACTTTGGTATTTTCTAAAAATTCCACCGCGGTAAAGTTTATATTAATATCGTAAACGACGACGATAAGGGGACCTTAGTCCGTGTTAATCTACTGTATCCTTAACGTTTCTTACATGTACTTTGCCGAAAGGGATTTTAAAAACTTTGTCCCGTAAAATGATGTTACAGAATTCATAACATAAAGTATAGGTTTAGTATTAAAGTAAAACATATCGACGAAGATCTTGTAATTAAAATCCTTATCGTTTTTGAATGTAAATTTAAATTTCCGAGGGGCTTGGTTATACGTTTGATAGTAGTGGGAAACCTTTGTAATGACTTTCAGGGAAAATTATTCTAAATCGTTATGTATTGCGGACTTTAGGATTTTATATAGCCTTTTAATGGCTAGATAGTCAAAACGCAGGTGTAACTAACCTATTTCCGGCTTCGTTAAATTTAACACCACTAACTTCGGGCCCCAAAGATAAAACCATAAATGTATTTACTTGAAAGCGAGTGAAAACCTTTAGCTGTTTTCAACCAGATCGTCTACGTTAACGTTGACGTTAATACCGAGATTCTTTATGTTCTCCAAATAAAGCGAGAAAGGGGTAGAGAACTTGGGATAGACGTAATTGCTCCCATAACAGTTTAAATTACCATTATCTTTGGTAACGATAGTTTTTCAATTAGGCTAAAGTTAACTTTAGTTTTGCTGGTAGCTTGACGATTAATCTTAATATCTATAATGTTTTTCCTCCGAAATACCATGTAATACGAATAGCCTTCTGTTAAGTACATTTTTCTCCCTATGTTTGGCATGATACCTTAAAACGTTTTGTTTACATAGCGATCGCGAATGTTAAAAGTGTATAAGGGGTTAAAGACTTAATAAAGGTAAAGGTAAAGGTAAAGATCTTTACTACCTAAACGGTATAGGAAAGCGTAGTTGGCTAGTTATTACGCCGTACCGGTGGTAATATCTTTGTGTTGATTAATTTTTCTTAAAGGCGTTAACGACGTTAATTAGCTCATCGCTTTTAAAGTTTACGATTTGATTCAAGTAATTCTATTTAAAAGTAATGAGATATTAAGCATGGTATATTGCATTTTTCTTATTACGCTTAGTGGGAAAGTATCAAATAAATTAATAACTGAACTTACTACAAATCTTATATCTTTTGTTATTATTACGATGATAATGCTTGCAGTTAGCAGGTTCGTCCAAGTTTTGGCTTTATGGATGTTAGCGTAACTGTTACCTCCAGTCCGTGGCCGGTAGGCTAGACCTTAGGCGTTATAGGCGCCTGTACTTACGGTTGATATAATTAAGTATCGTAAGGTTTTATTTATCTATATTAAGAAAGTTGCTAACTTAAAAGTATATACCAAGCAAGTTTAGTGTACGCATTATTAAGGAGGTAAGAGAGGAACGTAACTGGTTAAAAAAGCCTTCGTAGGTAGTATTTGAATGTTGTAAAGCGTATTCGAAATTGCCAACGCCCATAATTGCTACCCGTACTTGCTTACGAAGTGTGGCTTCATTAACATAAAATTTCCCCATTACTTTCTGATATAATATTAACTTGTTAATTATTTGGTTCAACATATTTATCGGTATTTCCTCCTTTTTCTTTTTGGATATTATTGTTATCTGCCTTGTAGTAGCCCAATCTGTATGATATTGTGTTAGGTGAACGTCGTATTCGAAGTAGCCTTTTATGTTATCATATACTTCGCGAAACGTAGTTGTTTGGGTTAGGAAGGTTAGCTAGTAATCCTTTTCGTACCTTGTAATGATTTCGGGAAACAGTGGGTGAAAACCAGAAGGTGTAACCTTTATTTACTTGTAGATATTTAGGAAAGGCATTATCTTAGTGTCGAGGAGCTTGTAAGGATTTTCGTTATACTTTTTTGTATTGTTTTATATTTTTATCAGGTCTATAAAAAGTTTGTAGTTAGTATTAACTATTTTAATATGTCTTGGAGGAAGTTTGCGATAGTTATTCTAATTATTAATGGTGTTTCCTGGCGGTTTAAGCCTTAAAGCTTCCGAGGTACGGTGTTAAAAGTGAAGGAAAAGTTCTCTGCATCGTGTATAAAGTCGGTGAGGTTCTTTAATAGCTTTTCACTTAGGCTATGTGTTATAAGGGCATTTTTTAAGCTGAAATAAGTTAAGAAGAACTTGGGTTAGCGTCGTAACGCCTTATACCTAAACAAAAACCTCTCGTTTCTCTGGTTCGGATTTAAGTCTTAACTTAACCCTTTTTAAAACGAATTTTTACATATCTATTACCTAGTCTTTAAAGAAATTATGATATTTATTAAGGGTACGGTTAGAGTTGTAGCTGTTGTTATACTTAATAATAAAGTATCTGATGAAGTTGGTAAGGTGTTTTTCAGTTGATTTTTCGTTAATATCCATCGTCTAAAGGTCGTTGTTTTCAAACTTGATGAAAATAGTTCCGAGGGCTTTGATTGCTTTTTTCCTTTCGGAGTCAGTGATGGCTTCAAAGTGAGCGTTGGCGGAAGACATTTTGACGTTCTGGCTTGTGTAGGACTTAGTGGGCATGTAAGGCAAGGTACTTGGTAATCTTTAGGCGTAAGAACTTGGTTTTTTGGCGTGAGGTTGCGTAACGTGACTTTCTTGGCGTAACTTGGTATTTTCGCTTAAAACAGCGAACTTGACGATTAAAATAACGTAGGGAGTGAAAAGAGTAGAGTAGTGGCAAAGGTTTGGTGTAGAAGGTAAGGTCGAAGATCGTTTGTTGTTGGTGAAGGGCGGGGGTTATAAGTTGTTTGGCGTAGGGACTTAGTCGTTTTTCTTGCAGTAGTAGCAACTGAAGTAGTACTAACTTAGCCGTTTGCCAACTTACCGAACTTTAAGACTTTTGACAGTCAATCTCAACGTTGTTAAGAAGGATTAATGAAGATTTCTTGGTGTTTTTCAGTAGCGATACCGTCGCTTACTTCAAGATTGCCTTTGGGAACTGAAGCAACCCAAAAATTTCTCTATTTTCCTGCCATTGGAGACTGACGCAGTACTCATAGAGGTCTTTTTCAAGAATCTTTCCTCTACCCTAGCCGCCGTTATTGACATAGAGCGTAACCAGAAAATAGGTTTTTCTTCTACTTAACTTATCTGGGCTTAACGTAATAAGTAAACAATAATTAGTGTTGGTAGGCCTTAGACGTTACAACGTTGTCGATTCAATTGGTCTTCGAAGTAATAGTAGTATTGTATTAGTCATATAGTGGATGTATTATTCTAGGTTCAGCAGACCGCTAGCCGGTCTGCACTGTAATTTGTATGGCCAATTGCTTGTCTCGTGCTTTAGAGTGAAGTGCTGCGTACTGCACTTGACTTACACCCAATGCGGTAAGTCTCCATACAAATCAATGCACTTGCAATACAGTCAACTTTACTGTAAGTAAAGTTGACCTACTGCACTGGATGCAATACTATTTCAACAGGTAGTAAACTTAACTTTAATATATCATTAATCCATATGCTTAATATTAATACCGGCATTAGATTTCGCTAAAAAAACCAGTGTACTATTTTGGCTACAATTAACAAGACTGATGTGGCTAAGACTTAATGGTACTTGTAACAGCGTAATTGGGGTAGCTATATTGCTACTTTATGCTAACCTAAAGCCTTTTACGACCCTTTTATCGCGGTATACGCATAAGACCTGATAAAAAAGACTTTAATCGATTAAATGAGAGGCTCGAATAGCAAATGCCTAACTCGGACCACAAGATTAATATGGTTTCAATCGACTTATCGAGGGCCAAATTAATGATTTTTAAGGACGTGTCCTTTGTAAATAACACCGATTTGTCTTTACAGATCGGATTCTTAATAGCTCTCGTCAACGAAAACAAGCGGAACGACCAGTTTAGTATTATCGACAACCTAATCCACTGGATCTCCGTTAAGTATAAGAGGATTATACGAAGTGTGAAAACTTCAAAGATCTATGAAATCATAGCGGTTTTCATTTAATGATTATACTAAATGCCCGTGAGTATTTAGAAGGTGTTAGAGTATTTATGTTATCAAGAAGGTAGCAAAGGTGCTGAGTGAACAATATCGCAACCGTGCAAGTAATGATCAAAAGCTGTGAGGCTATTCAGAATATACTGAGACTGAATACTTAGATTGACAACTGAAGAGCTATGAAGGAAATACAATATATGTGATGATAGACATGTTCTTATATCCTATGGCCTTTATATCATCTTCAGTACTGGACCGCTGAAGTCGATGTTGCTTCCTTCGGTCCCAATATTATCGACTAGACCATGAGCGATCCTATCGGTCCAAACCCTAACCCTGGGTGCTTACATAAGAGAGATACCTAGCTTGATGTATTGGATATTAGGCTTCTGATGGCGCAGCAGACCGCTGACCTGTTCTATTACCTGCAGTTGGTCCTTAGGTTATAATATTTCAACTCAGGCATAACATTATAAAAAACTTATTACCTTATTACCAGGCAGTTAAAAATTCCTCCTATCCTAGTGGTAATCTGTACCGACTCAAAAAGCCTTTTCGAATACCTTTTAAAGCTCGGAATCACTAGCGAAAAACGCTTAATAATCGACGTAATAACACTCCATAAAGCCTATAAAAAAAGGAAATTAAGGAGTTCCGATAGATTAATAGAAAAGAAAATTCTATAGATGCCATAATGAAGGCAATACTAAAGACGGCTGTAGAAAGGGTTGTGGATAGTAATAGGCTTACCATACGTATCGAAAGCTACGTTAATAGGCCAGCTGGAAAGCCCAGATTACGTAATAGAGGTTAAGGAAATACTAGTAAGCTGAAAGATTACTAAGGAAATAAAGGCTACGATAGCGACCTGTTAAACTGATACGGTTGAAGTAAAGATTTGCAAAAGCCCATGGTGGAAGAAAGTTTTGTAGGAGTTGATAAACTTAGACCTCGAAACGACGGAATGATTAAGGTCGAATGTGATCAATTTAAATAAAATCAGCTGCAATTCAGTGTGAAAGTCAATTGGAATTGATAGGGGATTGGCAAATTAACGAGGTCACTGTTCAACGCTGACCGGAAAAGATTAGTTAACTATACTAGCGCGTACGTACAAACTAAAAATCATCCAGTGTTAGAATAGTATTACATGTAGTATAGTAAGTCAACTTTACTTACAGTAAAGTTGACTGTACTGTAAGTTGAGTGTATTGTTTATGGACTTACCGTATTGGGTCTAAGTCGAGTGTAGTATGCTGCACTACATACTAGGGCATGGGCCAAGCAATTGGCCTTAAAAATTACAGTGCAGACCGGCTAGCGGTCTGCCAAACCTAGAACAATACATCAACCACTTGACCAATGCAATACTACTGTTACTTTGACCACGGTTCAAATCGACAACGTTGCAACAATTTAAGGCCCTACCAATAGTAATATTACTAAAATGTACACGTATTTAGCGATTAATTTACAAAAATCGATTTGTTGAAAATACGGTAGAAACTGCGTAAGAATTACTTATAAGAAATAGTTATACAGTTTATTACACTACTGTATGGATTCCTTAAAGTAGGGATTTATTAGTTACTCATTTAAGAATCATATTTTAGGTAGAAATTAGGTATCGATTTTTTTTAATTTAAAGCTTGTATTTATCAATTACGTGGGATGAAACTTTAGGAGCAGCATATATAGAAACTAACAATACCTTTTTCGTTGAAATTGCTAGCCCTATGGTATTAAAATGACAAAGGATGAAGGATTTAAAATTTTAAAATTACAAGTCGGTCGCGATCTTCATAGAGGGTAAATACTTGTATTTTAACGGATCTTTAATCTGTAAACATAATATTAACTCTATTATTAGAACAATATTGACTGCTATTTCTAGCAAGTTAATTGCAGTGTAGTTAGTCAACTTTATTTACAGTAAAGTTAAATGTATTGACTGCAAGTCAGTTGATTGTAGAGTGCTCAATTCAGATAAGGACACGAACTAAGTAAAAGCCATACAAATTACAGTGTAGACTTTCTAGCGGTCTTCCAAACCTAGAAAAATACATTTACCACTCGACTATACAATACTACTGTTACTTTAACCAATCGAATCGACAACGTTGTAACGTCTCAAGGCCTACCGATACTAATCAGTGCTTAATAGGTTTAGCACAGATTTTACAAGTAGAAGAAGAAGCTACTTTATGGTTGTTACACTGTAGGTAAACCTAAGGTAGAGGAAAGACCTTTTCGAAGAGTCTTTACTACTGTGTTAGTTTCTACGGAAGGTAAACGGTAGCGACGGTATAGTTATTGAAAAATCCTAATAAATTTTTATAGGTTCTTCTTGAAAGCGTTGTAATTAACTGATAAAAGTCTTAAACCGAGAAGTTAGTAAACGGTTAAGTTAGTACTATTACAGGTGTTATTATTGTAATAACAACCAAGTTCCACGGCCTACAACTCTTAACCACAACCTTCAATAAAAAACGACCTTCGATTTTACCATTTATACTAAATCTTGCCCTTAACACCAAAATTTTCCCTTCACATTAATTTTTCCTTCCCCTACGTCCCAAGATCTCTGCTTTACGCGAAAACATTAAGAATAACTAAGTGCTTGCGCCCCCTATATACTAAGGCACCAAATGCCAAGTCCTATGCTAGCTAAAAAGTTAAGATAGCTATCGTAAAAACACACTTTAAAGCCATCTTCAACTTTATTAGGAAGGAAGTTATTAAAGCCTTCAAACCCCTTTTTTTGAAGAACTATGGTAAAGACTTTTCGGGGTTGAATATCAATAAATAATTAATGGAAAAGCACCTAGTTAACTTTATCGGCCATTATATCCTCAACAAAAACGGCGGTAAATACCTTGACCGTAACGCTCATATTTTTGAAAGATATCGTGAGTTTTTTAACGATTGGATTATTAGTATGTGGAAGAGGATTTAGAAGGGTATTAAGTCTAAATTAAAGGTAAAGCTTGAACAATCATTAATATACGTATTATAAAAGATTTCCATTAAGTTAATAAAGATATTTTTCGGGTTAGCCTAACTTAAGGATTGATTTAAGACTTATTAGTTCAAAGTAAAGGAATGAAAAACCCTTAACACTCTTATACGCGTTTTGAAAGACTTTTTATTAATATATATTTGTATTAAATCTTTTTATGCGCCAATGATAAGGAATCATTTTGATTTACTCAGAAGTCTGGTATCCTTAAGTGATAGCGCAGAATACGCTTATAGAGGCGATAGAGTGCGTGAAGTAGTGGATGCTAACATAGTAAGAGGGTTTAAAGTCGGCGCTATCTACCGGTTAATTAAATGAGATTGTTAAGTCCCTTAAACCCTTTTTTATGGCTAAGTCTTCTTTAATCTCCAAATCTTTCCTTAGAATTGCCAAATTCTTTTAGATCGCTAAATTCTTTAAGCTGAAGCTTCCTATAGTAGATACGTTTACACGTGCTAACCCATCACAGGTTTTATTACCGGACTTTATTTTTAGGGTTAAGTGATTAGTAATTACCCCTATTATTACGATTCGGAAGTATTGGGAAATATTATCAACGAGTGGAATAATTATCGCAACTTTCCCCTTAAACTTATTAAGATGGTTAATATTGATTATAATCTTTTTGCAAACTTCGCAAAGATTTTTAATATCGTAAAAAAGTATGAAGGGAAGATTTATAACCTTTTCTATATAAAGTTAATGCCTTATTAAACATTTGTAAGTGGATAGAGATTCTTTTTTCTGTTTTTTGATCATTATTTCCTAGAATTCTTATAGGTTACGCCAGAGATTACTATTGAGCTTTTCCAACAAGAGTAATAACCTTCAACCAGATTTAAAATGGTATAACTAGTTACTTTGTATACGACATCCACTTTTTGTAATACTATACTAATTGGACTTCAACGAGGTAAACGACGATAATAGTTTTGAAGAAAACGAGGAAATATTAATAGATGTTTTTAACCAGATGTTTAATAAGTTGATTTTTTACCAAGAACTAATGGGGAAGATATACACTAACGAATCTATATTCCGCAAGCAAGTTTAAGCAGTAATTACGGGTGTAAACAAGTTTGAATATATTCTATAACACTTAAATGCTACCTATAAGAGCCTTTTCAGTTTATTACGGTTTTAGTATACAACCGTAATAGCATGTACTCCAGATTTGTTTGGTATCTATTCATAAGTTAATAACTTTAGCTATGTAAATGAAAAAAACCGCGTAATAGTATATTACTTAGATAGTAAGAACGGGCGGCATTAACGTTTAAAATTTAGGTTGAATCCTTTCTATTAGACCCTATAATTACGTTAGCGCTAATAACGAGGGTAAGATTTAAGCGAATTTGTTAACCGTAAGAATTATTGTTGTGATAGTGGTAAAAGGTATTAGATTTATAGTAAGTCACATATTACAAAGACGTTGTTTCTGGCGCGGCCTAATAACTAGCCAACCACGTATTCATTTATCGTTTCAGTAGCGAAAACACTAACCTCTACTCTAACCAAACTTTTAACCAATCATATACCTTCAACCTTCGCGATTGTTATGTAAACTAAATGTTTTAAAGTATTATACCAAATATAAGGGTATCAAGATACATAATAAGATTATATTTACAGTTAATTGTATTACAAAGGGAAAACATTACTATTACAGAAATTAATAGTCAAAATATCGACAAGGCTAAAGTTAGTTTCGTCTTGGGCGAAAAAGTGTCGTTAATAGAGATAACAATTGTTTAAACTGTTATTAGGTTGATGAAGTGACTTATTCTTAAGTACTCTGACTCATCCTTCCTCTATTTGAAATATATAAAGACCTTTGGAGTCAATGTCGACGTTAAATCTAATAAACTAGTTAAATACAGTTAAAGGTTCCCATTCGATTACAAGTAAAGGCATTTGTTATTTTCATCTTCAAAGCTTGAATTTAATGGTATCAAACTTAACAAAGTCATAAATACGTTAAATATAATAGTGTTTTAATTATCAATCTGTTGAAAGACTATATAAAGTTTTTAAATTCGCAAAATACGAGGATGTGGAATGTTTGAATTTAAAGACTATTAGAAAGATTTGCTACTACTGCCAAATGTATACCTAAACCTCCCGAAAATTCAAATTTATATTGATAAATGATAAGGATTTTAATTACGAAATCTTTTTTAACATATTTTATTTTAATAGTAAGCCTTTTGTTTTTTCGTCGTTTACTAAATAATTTTGTTTTATGAAGAAAATTTCTAAAGTCCTTGTCGGTAAAGAATACGGGAGAAATGGTAAAGATGCTATGGATTAACATGTACTTAGGTTTGTCTAACTTCGTCATTTACGATATCAATACCAATTTTATGATGGAGAAATTTTTGGCGGATGCTAAAATAATGGTAATAAAGTATAAATAAATACCTTTTGAGGCCTACTAGAGTATTGGGAAGGTTGAAAGGGTACACACGCTACTTCGTAAAGCATACAATATTTTTACATTGAAAATTAGAAGTTTTACGAAATAGGAGGCACGTCTTTTAAAAACGGTAAAGGGCTTAAATAATACTATGAGACCTAAAAACCTAATACTAACGTTACTGGTTTTTAAGATATACCCACGACTGACGAGTAAGTCTCCGATATCATAAAATGTCCATAATAAGGCCGTATTTTACGGCAAAACATTACAAAGATTACAAAATAAATCGGTAAAATATTAAGTTAATAATTTATTTAATTCCAGAAATGGATTAATAACGATCAATATATTTTTTGCTGTTACAAAGACAAGTCTTTATGTGGTGAGAGGTAGGTAAATAGGATAATTGATTTAAGATTTTAAGAATCTTTTACCCCTAAGTAATTGTTCAAACTATGAATAGCCTCTCGATGTTTCGTATAACTCAAGTTAAGCATTAAATAAAAGAATCTAATTAAAATAAATAAAAAACTTGCAGTTAAACTAATGAACTTACATAATCCTCCTCCTCCTATAATTAATAAAACAATAAAGCATTGTTGGTGCGAACGACTATTAAAAAGAAAGAACGTTGAGGATAAGGAATATATACTGGGCTTAATCTATAATACTACTGTTGAACATTACATGAGAGATATATATGATAACTGGTACAATTTGGGTTTGGGAAGACACTTGTCTGTTCCTGTATTTTAGTATAAGGCTTAGCTCTGCTGAGCTTCTCGTTCTAGTTGTTTCCTCTTCTATGATCAGAATACTACACTGTTTTAATATTACGTTGCCGCCCTACATGCTTACCAACAATTGGTATCTGTAGGCAAAAGAACTAAAACATATCAGATATTGAACTTTACCAGTCTAAATAAGACAAAATGGAAGGAGAAAGTTCGCCAGTTCTGCTCCGCAAGAACAAAGTTAATAAATCTCCTCCTACCCCACTAAAAATTCTCTTTCTTCGCTCTTCAACGCCGTCACCGTCGTGCCGCCATCTCGCCATCACCGCTATTTTCGCCGCCGCCAATTCCTTATAAGAAAGTGCAAGCTACATGTTTTAGGCCTAAATTCCTCACCAGTTACTCCTTGCCGCACGTGCGGCAAAATTAGCAATCCTGTTACCCCTACAAGAATTCCTCTACTTATTTCATTTTTTTTTTTCATTTGACTCTCCACACATTCATACGCCGGCCAATCAATCACCGTTTACCATACATCCTTCACTAGAGCCAAAATAGATCCGATGTTTAAAATGAAAAATAACCAAAATAAACTCAACATTTAATGAACGTTTTGATATGGTAAATAAAAGCCTATAGTAACAAATAAAGGACTATTAAGCTATCAAAGTAATTATCTTCAAAGCCCTTACTTGTAAGAGGAACGAGTATCTTTGTCCTCACACTCCTTGACCGTACGCTCGTAACCCTTGTCCTTAAGATCCTTAGTTTCGTCTTTATAGCACTAAAAGTCCCCGTAATTATAAGGATTGAGATACGACGGCCTCTCGATCTATAAACGCTAAAGTTTTTCGCCGTTTAAGACTGGAAGAAATAAATATATATAATCCAAAGTGTTATAATTATCTTGATATAGGTATTATTATTATGTGTTATAATATTATCTTTACTAATTTATAAATCTTTTCAACACGCTTAAAAGTTTTTACTAAGTTAAATCCTAATGTAAAAGAAAAATTCGTATCTATATTCCGTATCTTATTACAAAATTTCGTCATTTTCTCATAAAATAGGAAAATTCTCAAAAAAAAAGTATGAAATCAACCTTTTTATAGGTTGGAAAGCTATTATAAACATATTGACGTGACGTTTTCGACTAAATTGGGGTCGCGTTAAAACAAAGTTCCAAAAATTAATTTTTATCTTACAAAATCTAATGAAAAAAAAATACGGCCTTTATACATACATTCTAATTAAACCTAGGTACACGAGAATAATCAACAATTTTGTCGGTAAGGTCTTCTACCATTCACGTGAATGTAAAGAGTAGAGAGGTAATCGTAAAGATTGTGTATGGTGAAGTAGTAAGATAGATGGAATGGAGAAGAGACATCCCAAGAATGCACACCGTAGGTGAAAGATCATAACCTCTCATCCAAGAAGTAGCAATCTACCATATACTTTGCTAATCTCTCTTTTGGGCAGTGGCACTTTACCATGCAATTCGTCAATGCCACTTTTAGGAAGTAATACGTTGTCATAAACTTTTCAGGAATGTAACTTATAGAGTGATACGTTACCATATACTCTACAAAGGTGTAATTTACAACGCAGCTCCTTATTAACTATAGAGATATATAGTAATATTTATATAGGTGATTTCCCCCCCATATTACGGCCCATATTCGTGATTTAGTAATAACAGTGTAGTTTATAACATAATTTGAATTAGTAGTTTAATGATAATTATTTGGTTGTAATGTAATATATATCCGTGATTTAGTAATGATAATTTAAGTACGGTACAAATTATGAAGGTTTGGATTGAAAGTTTCAACTACAGTATTCAATGTAGTAAAGCTTTAGTAAATTTATGTAATTAGTTACGTTAAAATTATCAATAGAGTTTATTATTAACTCTTATAAGTGTGTGATTATATAGGGGTAATTACGTAAGTATAATTGCAACGTTATATATTTAAGGGTTAATATAAAAGAATATATTGTTATTGGTTCAAGTAAAATCTTTTTCCTTTTCTTTTTTAACGACGCACCCCTTTTATTAACGTAAATCTCAACTAGTTAATTAGTATATGTAAAATTAACCTATTATTCTAATTACGTACTTTGAACCGCTCCTATAAATAGGTTACTGAACAAAGCCTATATACTAACTTCGACTGTAAATAAATTCCACGGAAAAACAGGTCGATAAAGTACCATTTAACGCGTTTACGTAAACACGAGAAGGACGTTACCACCACTACCCGCTGCATCGCCATCGCCCCCACCCTGAACCCTACTTTTTTTGGTAATATATCCTTAATCCTAGCATTTCTTTTCGCTGCCTCCCCTACCGCTGCCGCCGATTATGTCGCTACCCCTTTTCCCCTCTTTTACTCCTTTTCTCCTCCCCTTAATGATTGAAGGGAGGAACGAGAGATTTTTAAGGTAATGAACTTTACCCTTGTGTGACGGATAAAATCCCTATTACCTTTGAAAGCTACTTCCTCTCACTGATGTAAATATAACTTAGCGAAATTATAATACGGTTCGTATTATTAATCCTCACCGTATATTGTATCGTATTAATATCTTTTATAAACAAGGTGGTAAAGGCCGACTTAATACGTTTCCTCGCATTAAAACTCACTAGGGTATGTTATAAGGTCTTTTTAACGCATAAAACGTTAAAGTAATGTACTCGGATCCGTAACTCCAGGCCGTTAATGGATACGTTTTACGTATCGTGTATTGTGTCAACGGTAATGGGTTAGTCTATTAGTGATTACTATTAAAACGGAGGTCTTTTAGCCTGGTACTTTCTTTACAACCTAATTAATAACAAATAAGCCTTTATTTCGGTGGTTCTGGAGTTGTAGGTCAATGCCTAATTATATGCCCTCTGTTTTTACGATAAATTTACTTCAAACTCGTAATTATAGCTGCGAATAAAAATATCTCATTTTTATATATATGTTACCTGATGAATTTTATAAAACGATTAATTTTGTAAGTAATGGAACATATCGATACTAATTAATAATAAACGTTAACCGGCGGATTAAGGAAACGGTAATCGCTATTTTCTTCTGGAAATAGAGTTTATATATATACTACGTAAGCGAATTCGATGAAGTTATCGCGCAACATCGTGAGGAAAGTAAAAACCCTTCCGCGCCTTTACTTAAAGGTATACAGTCTAAGGTAAAGGGCTACTCCTTCAGTGGCGCCAATGGTGACATCGATAGCAGCGATAGCGATGATGTTAGTGGCGAAAGGGAGGGCGATAAAGAGAAGGATAGTAAAGATGCAACGCCGTCCTCTCCCTCCCTTTTCGACAGAAATTAGCTGCTTATTTATGCTCAAGCCGACGCGCCCAACCGTAGTGTAGTTTCCTGTATGATAATACAATTACTCTTTAAAAAAGTAGTAACTTGAGTAACAAATAAATGGCGAAGAATATACCAAATGAAGTTGTAAATGATAAAACTAAAATGACAATACATTAGAAGCGTTGCGAATGATAAATTCAAATATAGAAAAATCAGTTAAAGAAATACGAATAAAAGATATCAATAATAACGAAATTCGGTAAAACGATGTAAATAATGGCTTAAGATCCCAATAAAACGTGGAAGATGGTATTAAAAGCAGATTAGAACCTCAATAAAATATTAAAAACGGCATTAATATACAAAATGAAATGGAATTATTAAATATAAAGCGTAGAATATTGAATTTAGGTAATATTGTGAAACTTTTTTCATAGCGTTAACGAAAAAAAGATTTGTTAATACAAACGTCTTTAACGCCCCGTTTAAGGCACCTTTAATTATTATATTTATTAAATTCAACTTTCTATTAATCCACTTTGCCTACTCAATTTCGCGGCACTTATATGATTTGAGTAAGGTTATTTTATTGATCATAAGGCGTTTCTCGTTCGTAGTACCGAATTTGACAAGTTATTCGTTAAAGGAAAAAGAATTAGTATCAACAACTAAAGAAAGTAGTTTAAAACTAAGTTTTAGAACAATTAGTCAGACCGTAATCGTTATAGTAATTCCAGAATCGAAGTCATTAATCACATAGTAAATTTTTAAGGTCAGTAAACTTTATACAACCTATTTATATTTCGTGGAAATATAGTTGAAAATATTTTCACGAAATGTAAATACGTTTAGTACTGGTATTTTGTTACCGAAAATAAGAATTAATCCGATTCACAAGCTGTAATTAGTATTATTAGTAAAGGAACTGTAAGTAAGAACAAAGGGCTTTATATTACGTATATCCAACATTATAAATTATAAACCGCGTTTTCAATTATGTTTTTGCTACGTAAGGCGTTTATTGAATGCTTTATATACATTATCCAAATGGTCGGTTTAATATTTCGAAACGACCGAAAAGTTAAATACTACCTACAGCTATGCTAGAAAAGTAACATAAGCGCCGCATATACGCTAATATTTGTATTCGTCGGCTCTTTTTACGTTATCCAAGTTAATAAGGGTAAGTTTGTCTAATTATCACTTTTAAATAAGGTTCGAAATATCATTCCTAAAGGTAATCATCGTGCTATTAAATTCGATTATATGGTACTCCGTTGAGTACGTCTTGAGTTCTGCTTTTAGGCCGTCTTTCAAAGGTTTCCTCTTCTTAGTTTCGGAAAACAAAACGCTACACAGCGTTAATGTGTTATCTGTATATATAGCTACAAATACAAAGCTTTTAAAACGTATTATAAAAACTAATAGACATGGGTTAAAGGTTGAGTTACCTATTTTAAGTCGTTCGTTAAAGTGCCTTTGATAGGTATTATACCAGTATATATCAGCTGTAAAGAATTTGTAAAGCGGTTTTATAATACGTAAAATCGTTTCGAATAAATAATATTTTCGGAGTTCTATAAGTATTTAAGCGTAAATATCAAGTTTAAGCCATTCTGATTATGTATAAATCAGTATAGTATTACTAAGCTTAATATAAAGGCTATAAAGCGTACGTAAAAAGGCGACGAGCGCCAAAATAAAGCGATAGCTTACTCTTTGAAAAGTTGGCGATTGGGTTATAATTTTTTTTTACCAACGCTATTTGTCACGACCCAAGTATGATAGCAGATCAGGAAGCAAGCCAGTGTACAGCTGAGCCCGAAGTACAACACATTAGGCGGGGAACACCTTTCTTTTGTTAGCGGAAATTACTAAACCAATCATGTAATTAGGATCAGTGGGATCAGCACTAATCCAAGTGATCTAGTACTGAAAACGGTATGAAGGCACGTATATATAAGGACACGGTCAGCACCACATAGACAGTATTTCCTTCATAGCTCTTCAGTTGTCAATCTAAGTATTTAGTCTCAGTATATTCTGAATAGCCTTACGGCTTTTGATCATTACTTACACGATTGCGATATTGTTCACTCAGCACCTCTACCACCTTCTTGATAACATAAACCCTCTGACACCTTCTATATACTCACGGCTATCCAGTGTGATCATTACACTATTGTACCCTTAAACTATAAAAAAACCTATTGTAGGGTTTACCGGCCTTTTCTTTCACTTCATAAATTAAGCGTATAAGAAAAATTCTATAGATACCATAAATCATTAGTTTAAACCTTTCAAAGCGAAAAACGCCTTACTTAATTAAAATAGTAATTTCTGTTTGGGTAAATTATTAAATTTGAAAAGCGCACTTAGGATAGTCATAATACTGTTTTGAAAAAGCTTGAAATTTAATTTATGGCCTGCCGTTTCGTTTTATATAATAAAATAGTTCGTAAGGAAGGCTTTAAAACATCTTTCATTTTTAAAGCTAAGTTGGCGCCCTTAGGAGCGCGGTGTTGATTCTTTTAGTATAGGTGAGCCGGTTTTGTGTAATGGTAAAGGTTTGGATATAGAATTAGAGGGTTGTATGAAACTCGGAGACGGCTTGAATTCGTTATCCTCAAAATAGCTTCATCGGTATTACTAGCTGGATTACGTTTTCGGGCTACTTTCATTCATTCTTTCCATTTTATATTCCTGTACTATTATTTAACGTAATAAAATCGTATCATTTGGAAAATTTACGAGTAAATCGTATCCTTTAAATCCTTGAATCCTCTGAAATCCAGTCCAAGTATCCTTAAATTTCAAAATTTGAACTTGAAATTACAGTAGTAGGTCCAAAACATTAGTTTTACGCAGGTCATTTCTTGTAGCTAATGTTTCGAAACATCGTTTTCAACCCGTAAGAAACGTAGTTTTACTATATGTTTTAATATAATATTTACCTTTTATATCATAAATAGCGATAATATTGAATTCATATAGATTTTAGGGTAAGTATAGAAAACAAGGAGTTTTAAAGTAAGCCTACTCGGACCGGATATATTATTTATAACCTTAACTGCTATCTCATGGATTAATTGCTTACAATTAATACCTTTAAGTTTCTTCCATACAATTATATCTGTTTTATAGGTGGTTTATAGTATCGTTCAAACTTTTTAATACTTTGTAGTACTTTTACCGGTATCTGCTTAAACTTACTACTAGCGATTCTAGCTTTAGTACGCCATTGGATCAAGTCGAAGGCTATATTTTCATCGTATGTAGTCTAGTTGGGAAATTATTAGTAAACGTTTAAATAGTAATTTATTAAGTAATTCTAGTAGTTTGCAACGAAAAAGTTTCGCGTAAATCTTACGACTTGAAATAATGTTGTTACTTCAATAACATATAGCATTAGCTAGTCTTTAAGGCATATTATATCTACAATTACCTCTTAATTAAAGTTTATATCGTTTTAAAAGCGGAATTTTAACCGTCGTGAGTTTTAAATATATAGTTGGCATTTATAATAAACTTTTCGATAGCTTTAAACGTATACTTTCCTATATTAATATATTCTACAACGTAAAGTAGCGACAAAAAGCGTTTCATAGCTGGGTATCCGAACCGGCAGAATAGTATTCTCAATTTCGGTTATATTAAGTAAACGGTTTTGATTATATGTGTCTTGGGGGAAAACTATAATTATCCAAACTTAAGGCGAAACGATATGAATATGTTATCTGAAACGCGAATAAGTTAATTAATCGTATTACGAACCTCAATTTCATGCTTACTTATATTAGTTAACAATAGAGGAAATAAAGTTTTAAAGTATGAAGTAAAATTTAACCGGTTCGAATCGCGTATTTATAATGACTATACTAAGTGACGACGCTTTGCTTTAGCCGACTAGAACTTTTTTATATTCTACTATTCGGTCGAGTTTAAATTTCGTAAATTTCGCCGCGATAGCGTCGAATTGTTGTCTTCCGGCGGTTAAAAATTCGATTATACCGGTAATTCATATTTTACCTTAAAATAGTTGCCGTATATATTGAGAAGTTTGAATTATAATGTTATATACGCGATGACACGTTATTTTAGCAATCCAAGCCTACGTTATGAAGGAAAAAAGTATTTTGCAGGCCATTAAAAATTTGCTGGGCGGCCTCTTTATCATGTGCTATTAGATAAATATCATTTTTCTTAAATTTATCCTTTTCAAAGGTGTATTCGTAAGGTTAGGCGTTAAATTATCTTTTACGTCTTCGCAGTTAGCTATATACGCTGTAAAATTAGCTTCCGTCTGGTCTTTAAGTAGGTAATCGACCAAAATTAGCGTTTAATTTGAATTTACACGTGTATTAGGTAATGAGTTGACTAATAGATGACCTTACCGTATATAATATAGCGTTTCTGGAAACCTATAAAGATCTGTATACTCTGCCGTAGGTATTATTATATATTCTATAAATTCAGTACTTAGCTATAAGGTCCTCGTCATCATTCATAACCCCATCTTAGGTTTCTGAGGCTTCCTTCCCAATGTTTTTCGTTCTGGTAACCGTATTTCGGGTGTTTATTTTATTTCAGGTATATTTTAAATAGTCGGTTTAAAATGTAATAGTGTTGGTATAGTAGTAGTTGTAGTGCAGTAGATTAACTTTCTTTACTGTTAAGCTGACTATACTAACTGAAAGTTGAGTATATTGTTTTGTGTGGGTCTACTGTATTTAACTCTAGGTCAAGTGCAGTATAGCTCCATTTCATACTAGGTCACTGACCAAGCAATTAACCTTACAAATTATTGTGCAGACCGGCTAGCGGTCTATCAAACCTAGAACAATACATTCACCACTTGACAACAAAAAACCAATGTTACTTCAACTAATTTAATAGACAATATTGCAATGTCTAGAGCCCTACCAACACTAATCAGTGCCTATTAGGTTAAGTATAGATAAGTTAAGTAGAATAAGAAGCTAATTTCCAGTTTCGCTTTTTGTCAAACTATGGTTAGGGAAAGGTAAAGATTTTTGCGAAAGGCCTTCACTAACTACGCCGGTTTTTACGGTGGTTTAGAGGTAAAGACGGTCTTATTATCGAAAACACCAAAGAAATTTTACAATTTTTTTAAAAAAACGTTAATATCAATTGTTAAAAGTCTTAAAGTTCGGCTAGTTGGCAAACAGCTAAGTTAATACTACTAGGGGTAGTAATACTGTAACAACGATTAATTTATACGTCCAAAAAACAAATAATCTTCGACCTTTACCTATAATAATAAAACGAACTTTGACCTTACCCTTTACACTAAACCTTTACCCCCATTATACTCTTTTCACTTTACTTACGATAAGTTAATCGTTAAGATTACTAATTTAATAGAAAACACTAAAAATCATCAAGTCTCTTTAGGAAAGCTATACTACGCGACCTGACGTCAAATTACCGAATTCTCACACTACTTCATGTTAAAACACCAAGTCTCTAAGCCTAAGATTACCAAGTCCCTCGCCCATCAAGCTCTACACAAACCAGAACATTAAAATAGCTACCATAAGTGTTTACTTTTAGGCTATTACCGACCCCGTTTAAGAAAAAGTAATCAAAAACCTCGGAATAGTGTTTCATTAAGCACCATAACCATAATCTTTGGGGACAAAACATTGATAAAAAATTAATCAAAAAGTATTTAACTAACTTCCTTGACTATTATATCTTTTAACATAATGACGGCTAAAATCCTAACCGTACTTTCCGAAAGTATCGTAAGTTTTTGGACAACTAAACAATTAATATATAAAAGGCAACCTAAAAGACTATTAAGTGTAAATTAAAGGTAAAACTTGAATGATAGAGGATTTACATGTTAAAAAAGAGCTCGACCAAGTTGGCAAAAACAATTTTCGAGTCAGCCCAACTTGAAAAATACCCTTAAAGTCTACAACCTAAGGGAAAAGATATTAAGAAACCTTTAAGTCTTTATCGCCCCTTAATACTCTAATCGTCAAACATTTTAAAAACCTTTTCACAATAAGTTTACTTATACGCGTAAACTCATTACAGGTTCTACCATAGGACTTTAGTCCTCGAGCTAAACGAATGGAAACTACCTTTAATACCGTATCTTGGTGGCTTTATAACTTAAACTGCTAGAAAATATTGATAAAAAAAAGGATAATTATCATAACTTTCCTCCAAAACCTGTTAAAATGGTTAACATTGATTATAAACTGCTTACGGATTTCGCCAAGATCTGAAAGGACGTAAAAAATATAACGGAAGGCCTTATAACCTTATACACAAGAAAATAATGCCCTTTTTAAACATTTGCAAATACATAGAAGTTTATTCTTTTAGTTTTTACTTACTATATCATAAAATCCTTATAAGACATGCCAAAGATTATTGCTTTACCTTCCTAACTCGAGTAACTACCTTTCGCAAAGTTCATAATAACATAAAAAGCTATTTTGAATACGATGTCCACTTTACCCCATACTATATAAACTGGGCTACTATAGGATAGACTACGATTATAAGAAATAATAAAGAAGAGAAAACACTATTGAATATGTTTGATTAAATACTTAACTAGTTGATATTATATTAGTAAGTAATACAGAAAGCCTATATTAATGAAGCCATACTTTGCGAACAGTTACAGGTAGTAGTTACGGGTATTAATGAGTTCGAATACGACCTATAATGCTCAGATACCACTTGTAAAGGCTTTTTCAACCAGTTACGTTCCTCGATTACAAATTTAATAACACTTACATCAAACTCGTTAAGTATATACCCCTAAGCCGATAATGTTTTCAATATAAATAAAAAAACCATACGATAGTTAATTAAGTCGACCGTAAGTACGGATACGGGTACCCTTAACACCTACAGTTTAACCCACTGACTATAAAATGAATTAAATAGCTACATTATAGTTAATCGTGTTAAAATTTAAGTGGACTTGCTAACAGCAAACACTATCGTTATAATAATGATAAGAGATATTGGATTTATAACAAATGTAGCTATTAGTTAACCTGATACCCCCCTGCCAAAAGAAACAACAAAAAGGTAATATACTACATTTATTACCCTACAACTTCTAAGCAGGAATACTTAAATCAAATCGTACACTTTGAGGGCGACAAGCTAATTAATAGTGACAATACCCCTAAAGAAATTAAATGACATAAAAATAATACTTCGAATATAGCCTAATAACTAGCTGATTACGCTTTTCTATACCTTTCAGGTGGTAAAGACCTTTATCTTTACCTTAGTCAAGCCGCTAATCCTTTACACACCTTTAAATTTCGTAATCGTTACGCGAACTACACGTTATAAGGTATTATACTCAATATAAGGGCAATAAGGTACTTAACAAAAAGCTATTCGCAATATGTATTATTACAAATGTAAAACACTACATCCACTAAAATTAATGGTTACGATATTAACAAAGTTAAAGTTAGCTTCGGACTAGGCAAACAACCATAGTTACTAGAGATAACGATAATTTAAATTGTTACTAAGTCGATTACGTGTTATATTCCTCAATCTTCTACCATTTTTTCTTATATTCAAAAGATATAAAGATGTTTAGCGTTAATGTTTACGTTCATTCTGATGAACTCATTAAAAATAGTTCAAGGTTTCTTTTTGTCTTTAATTAAATTCATTTATAATTTTGTTCTTAGGGTTATAAAGTGTTAGTGTTAAACTTAACGAAGTGAACTATATGCTTATTATATCAACGCTTTAACCACCCAGCCTTTAACAGGTTATATAAAGTTCTAAAATCCGTAAAGTATAAAAATATAGAATATTTTATTCTAAAAGTCATTGAAAAACTTTACCACTACTATTGAACGTATAACTAAGCCCTCCGAAGATTTAAGTTTACATTAAAAAACGATAAGGACTTTAATTATGAGGTCTTTATCAATGGATTTTACTTAAATAACAAGCCTGTTTTTTACATCGTTAACTCTGTAGCCTCTTTTTATAAAGTGAAGTTTTTAAAATCCGTTTCAATAGAAGAAACGTAGGAAAAGTTAAGGATATTGAAGATTAATATATATTTAGGCCTACCTAAGGTCGTTATTTAGAATATTAATATTTACTTTACGTCAACGAAGTTTTAGGAAAATACTAGAATAATAGGTATCCAGTATAAATAAGTGTTTGTAAAAGCCTACTAAAGTATTGGAGAGATCGAAAGGGTATATAATCTACTTCACTGAATGTATAATATCCTCACGTTAAAAATTAAAAGCTTTGAGGATCCAGAAGCACGCCTTTAAATGGCGGTCAAGAGCCTAAATAACATTATGTGCTTTGATGACCTAATACTAACGTTACTGGTTTTTGGAACGTAACTACGCTTGACGAATGAATTTCCGCTATTAGTAAGTACCTAAAAGCAAGCTATAGCCTATGGGAAAGCTTTGAAAAAACTACGAAAGGAATCGATACGCCGCCAAATCAACGACGCCCTTAACACCAGAAAAGACCTTATAATAATCGACGTACTTGCTTTGCCGTTATAAAGTAAAGTCCTTATATAGCGAAAGCCAGGTAAATAAAAGGGCTCATACAAAGCTTGAAGTATCGTCAACTTTGAAATAGTTTTTAAAACTATTAATAATCTTGTATTTTTGTACTACTCAAATCAAGCTTTATATTAGGGCTATTAACGATAAAGATCTTTAAGTTAAGCAACTAAAATAATACAAACCTCCTCCACCCATTATCGACAAACCTATAAAACGCCGCCGGCGCAGACGACCTCCGAAAAAGAGAAACGTTAAACAGATGGAATACATATCGTGTTGTATCTAAAATACTACTTAGGTAAGCAGGAAAAGAATGATAATAAAAACTTCATACTAAAGCTTCGAATTTAAGATATTATAAAAACTTGTAGTAAACCTTTTAAGAAAAGCGATAAGGTAGAAATAAATGGCTTATTAATTTAAAGAGTTAAATAATTTATCCTAAAGGCCGATTTTGATCTTTAAGACTTAAACATTATGATTTTCAAGTTGAGGATTATTTACGAGGTCAAAGTTAAAGCCACGGGGCGGCTGTACAAAAAATCATGCCTGATTGCTTAAGGATATAATAATAAAGATAAAATCTAAATTCTTACGTAATCGCTAGCGATTTGGAAAATTAGAAAGCGTTTAGTAATAGCCTTGGTAGTAAGTTTGCTAACCAAAACTAAAGGAAAGTTACGCTTAATAGCCGAGGTACAACATAAGCCTATACGTAATTAGCAATCGATTGACAACGGATCGTATTATTGGAATTACCATACGAATTGCGGCTTATCTACCTTTTGGGAACGGTAATACGATATATTAAACTTTCATACGAATTAATGTAAGCAGGTGTATACTGGTTTCCAACTTAATAATTGTACCTTAAATTACAACTAGGTCTGAAACTTTTAATATACGACATGTATTTAATGGTAACGTAGGAGAAAAACTTTGGACCGATAAGTATATAAATTCACAATACCCTTTTCGTTAAAATGGCTGACTCTTTGATATCCGAATGATAAGCGATTAAAAACTCTAAGTTCTGAAATCCTGAGCCAATAATAACTTTGGCGGAAAATAATTCACTTGACCTTTGTAGATATTACTATACACCTGTACAGCTAGTATACATAGGCTAAGTGGCAGTGCACTATATTATAAGATGCACGCCTACAGAGTGCAAGATAACGTGTCACCCTATAGGCTTCACTCTTGCAAGATGCAAAGTGCATCATGCACGGCGCAGTCTAAAAGGGGTATTCTAAAGTGTATGGAAAAAGGGCCACTGCCCGGATGAGAGGTTTATAACCCCCCATCCCTAACGTGTAATTTCTAAATATCTTTTTCTAACTGCTATTTTCTATCTTTACTATAATATTAATCTTACTCTTTGTTTACATTTACATAAATAATAGACCTTACCGATACTAATAAGTAGCCGACTAGGTTGACTATAGATTGTTAAGGAAAAAAGAGATAAACCGAGGTTCAATACTTATGATGGGTTGCTATAACGGTCCTAATTTTTTTTGTCACCAATACGTCTTATAAAATCTATACGAGAACATAAAATTATGCGGGAGCGTTATTAAAACATGAAACGTAATTAAACTGTAAGATCCGAAAAAACTTTAAAAAGAATTACTTTAGTACGATATTATTAACTAATTAGTACCCTATTTATTAAAAGCTCCGTTACGTTAACCGTTAATTTTTTTGGGCGCTTTAAACATACTCAGATACTTTTTAAAAAGCGTCCTATTACATATTAGTCCACGTAAGCTAAGACTACTAAGTTTAAGAATCCTATATTAGGACTCACCTAGTTAAAATATAGTATCCAAATGGTTTATAAAACCTAAAACGGTTACAAATATAATATTTACGACGTTTGCGAAATCGAAAAACGGTTACGAATACAACATTCAAACCGCTTACAACTACTAGGAGCGGTTATAACATGACAATCCGGACCGCTTACCAAACGCGAACTAAGCCCTATATACTAGATTACACATTACACCTTATACCTCCATATACCCATATTTTTTCCCTTCCCTTTATTATATTTACCCTAACCGCCTTCTTACGTTCGCTTCATTCCCTGTATTTAAAGTTTAATATTTGTGAGGCTGAAGTTTTACTTGTTATTTAACTAGTATAGTATTAATAAGCACTAACAAAACTTATTTGAAACGCCTAACCAAACTATGGTTGCGCTTCATTTACGTATTATTTGAAATTTATTTTGTACTGGCAAGTACTAAATTCCGTATTTCTTTTATATTTACGTATTTATACGTTTTCCTTTCAATTTTATAAGTACCTAAATTCTAATTACGGCGCGAAACTAATGATTTACGTCGCTTTGATATTATGAGTATACGTAGAAATTATTAACCTTAAATGTTGGTAAGTCTTTATCGTTGCAACGTAGTCAATTCGAATCACTGTGGTTGAAGTAACTGGTGCTGCGTTGATATTGTTGGTTGATGTGTGTAAGTTCTAAGTTTGGCAGACCGCTAGCCGGTCTGCACACTAATTTGTATGGCCAAACGCTTTGGCTTGTGCCCCACTTTAAAGTGCGTACCTACTACACTGCACTTGCAGTGCAGTTCCACAAACTGCAGTCAATTTGCAGTACGTACAATCAAGTTTACTACAAGTAAAGTGGACTTAACTGTACTGCATTTGACTGCTATTCCAATAATAGCGGCTTTTTGTTTTGTGCCTACGCGCCAACGTGGCTTGCCATCAATTGGTGATAACCTTTGAAATCCTTTCTCAATCCGTAAGCGAACAACAAGCTAGACCCCTGTAAATTCCGATCAATCTGTACTAAAATTGACATTAATTACGGCCCTTTGCCACCCTTTTGATTTACCCTTCCGAGACCTTTGTTATTCAAATCTCATGTATAGATTTTTCACCACAGACCTATGCAAATCAAGTACATCATTACGTACATACCTTTTGCCAGTAATTTAAACTACTACCATCGCTACCATTACTATTGCTACCCTAGTAGTTTTTTAGTTTTGTAGGGTAACCTTATTCCTCCACGTCACGTGCCGGGCGGTTCACGTATCCGTTGATTTGTATAGTTAGCGTATTGCTATTTACAAACCTTTCTAGGGTGTTATTAGATGTGGACTTAGTTATAGAATGGATAGGGTTATTTTTATCATTAATTTACCGGAAATTATTTATTTTCCGATCTTCGTATACTTTCCTTAACGTTATCACATCTATTATTAGGCGTTTTTATTGGTCGTACCTAACTTTGACAGGCATTCGTAAAGGTTTAGGAAGTCGGTATATACTATTATAGGTATAGGTAATGATCCTAAGTATTCTGTAATAATCTTTAATGTGCCGTTAGTAATTCTATCGATATTGAAAATTACTATTATATTGTAAACTTCCGAAGCTAATATACTCCGTGTTACGCGCTTGTAATTGACAAATATCCAGTGTATAAGGTTTCCAGTAATCGTAAATTACCCTTTGAACTTATTCTCGTTAACAAGCATTATTAAAAAGCTTATTTACGATGTTAGATTAATATTATTAGCAAATAACCCGTTTGCGAAAATTATTAACTCTGCTTTCGTCAGATCCATAAAAACTATATTGATTCCTCTTTTCACACAATCTATTTCCTACTAAATCCGTTTATTTAATTTGTTAAAGTTTTCTTTCTTCGTGTCTTATTCCTGTATTATAATAAAAAGGTTGTATGGTTCCTCCGGTTAACATAACGTAACGATATTGTCTGCATGCACCCTTTGTTTTAAGTATCTTTGTAATATTGCCTCGTTAGCCTTATCGATAGTTTTAAAACTTATAGCTTATCCCTTTTAATGTAGGCTAATGTAAGTACCGCTTTTAGCCTTAATACTATATATACGAAATAATAATCCCTTAAAGTTAAATTATGTATCCTTAACTAAAGTTTTAACTAGCTTGTATTTTTCAAAGCCTAACTTTGGATAACACGTTATTCCACTGTTACCAATCTAACATCGCTGAGGAAAATGGTATTGTTAGTTTATATACCCACGATTCCAAAGTTTTTACCCTTTGTAATTAAGAAACACGAGTTAAATATTAAATTTTTTATACCTAACCTGTTTTTAAAGTGTATTTAGTACGTTAGAAACCGGTTGATATCAACTTTAACCAATTCGTATAAAAGCTTAATACAGTATTTTATTGTGACAGTCGGAAACTTATCTCCTAGTTTTGGTAATAGTTTTAATAGTACAATCCGCTGAAACACTGTGGTAAACTATGTATATGTTTATGTAATATCCCGGTTATTAAATATGAATTAGCCCTTTACATTAGTAGTTAAACTAGTAACAATAGTAATAATTAAACGTTGGCTAATTTTTTTGATTATAAGTAATTAAATAAGGATCTAGTCTTTACCTTCATTACCATATCTTTAGGCGATTAGCTGTAACTTTTCATATGGCCGGTTCGTAGTTTTACCTTTAACTTCGTAAATTATCCTCGATTTAAAAATAGTAATATTTTACTTTTTGAATTACGTTAACGGTATAAACTATATAACCTCTTGTAATAAAATGCCGTTAATTTCCAATTAATTGCTTTCTTCAAGAGGCTTACCTGGTGTATTAATAATGCCTTCAACACGTAGCCTAGGGGCAAGTTTTCCGTTAGACTTTTCCTTTTAAAATAACTATGTCGTTGTATATGCCCTACTAGGCCTATCATTTTTATCTTTCTTCCCTTTAGTTTATATCCTTCTTTTGAGTAATATTTCACGCCTTCTACGTTTTATCAGCTCATTAATAGTCGACTTAAAAGGGTCATATTAACTAATTCACTTGGCTTGGAGGTTATTAACGTTAAGATTTTTATTAAATTCAAGGTTTTCTTTCATACGGCTTAACTTATGTAATTCGGAAAATTTCAGGGACGTTTACAGTTTTAACTACCACGTTTTAATTGGTAATATTTAAGATTTTATATTGTTTATCCTATTTGTATGGCTCGCGTTACTTACAGACTTTACTTTAAAAGGGGAGAAAAAGCATATTTATTATTAACGGTCCATTCCTAATATTGAGGATGTCGTTAACCTATTGGTATGCCGATTCCTTTTTCAATTTCTTCAACGCTGTACTGTATGCCATGGAACATTTTTGAATACTTGACGAAGATAGCGATTCAGCTGTTATATATAGGTAAATTTCAAATACTAGCAAAGTTAATATAAGTCTGTTAGGGTTAATAGTATCGTTTAAACCCTTAACCGTCATTTAAAGCCGTACCTTTTAGCTTATAAAGCTTTCGATTTCCAATATAAGGATATCATAAGCCTTTCGAAAAAGTACGTATACCCTTTTAACTTTATTAATACCCCAGTAGGCTTTTATGAAGATTTATTTATATTAAATCCCTATTAATTTTTTATTAACTTAAAACTTTATCGTAACAAAGTTGGTACCGGCATTGTATATTAACACGTTTAGTAAACTAAGGTACTTATTAATCCATAAAATATGTAATATTTCTTATGTTTTTTTTGTCGTAATAATTCTAAGAAACTTGATACCATAAAAAGCTGAAGCGGAATTTACGACGTATAATACTAGCTTACCGTCCAAATAAAACACATCCAAAAATATTTACGAGTTAAAGTTTTAATCTTCCTTTAACATCTATTGAAATCTTAAAGAGGATTGGAAATGTGTTTGGTAATAGTAATAAAAACGTTTTACTACCTTTAATGCTGGCAAATCTATATATTCGTAACCAACTGCCTTTAAAACCTTGTAAAGCCTATCAATTACCAGTTGGTTAAAACTACGATATAATTAACGAAGTTTTACCTTTATTAGGTTTAATATTACTGCCTCTAGTTTTTAAACATAAAACTAAAAATACCCACATTTAAAGCTAAGAAAAACCCATTAACCGGCCTTAACATATATCAGCTTATTAATTTAAATATCAAAGTTAACGTTGAGGTTTTTGATGTCTTTAAGGCAAAAAAGAAAGGGGGTAAGGGATTCCAAAATGTGGAAAATAATAAAGCTAATAATAGTCTTTACTATCGTCAATCCCAATAAAGATATCTTTTTCCTAGGACTAAAGCTAACTATGGCTTTGCTAGCATTCGCGTGGTTAAGTTCCGTAACAGTATTCGTATTTCTCCGTAGTACAATGTATTACGAATAGCTTCCTATTAAGTACCATATTGCCCCTATATCCGGCATAATCCTCTAAAATACTTATTTCGCGTACTGGTTTCAAATAGTAAAAAGATATATAAGGCCAGAGTTTTTATCGTTATAACGGCGGTATAAGTCTTTACTTATAAGGCGGTATAAAAGTACGTGGTCGGCTAGTTATTACGTGGCTTTCGGATTAGTACTGGTGTTAACGTTGGTATCCTCATACCAACCGATAGCCTTCGGTTTATTTTCCTCTTCTTTAACTTTATTTCCTTTAAATTAAATGACATACTTTATGTAATTACATTCTGAGGAAAAGGGGTACTATATATGATACATTACCTGTTTGACGTTATATTTGGCGGTAATATAACGTATTAACCAACAGCTCCATTTGCCGTAAATCTAACATTTCTTGGCTTTTAAATTAAACTTACTTAGTCGACTTAAAGACCTTAAAGAGAATAAATATCTTTCTTAATAGGTAGAGGCCCGGACCTTTTGTTAACCGTACTTACCGGATCGTTTGTACCGTCGATTAATGTAACACTAATTAGAAGGATCTTTTTCATTACTAAATTCCGAAGCTTGTAAGTATATACCGGTCGAGCCAGAAACTCGATTAATTACGGTCGCCAATAAGAAACTTAACAAGCTAAAAAAAAACCTTCATAAGTAGTATTAAGGTATTATAAGGCGTATTCGAACTTTTTGTAACCCGTAATTGCTTACTGTACTTACTGGAGTAAGGTACATTTTCCAGCTCCTACATTTCTCATTACTTATTATCAAAGCATTAGCCTATTAAGTATCTGATTTAAAAGGTTAATTTTGCTTTTCAACTATTTTTTGTAATCCAATATATAGGACTAATTAATAATATTTCACTCCGTATAATACTAAGTATAGTTGATATTGTATTCGAAGTAACCTTTTATACTATCGTAAATTTCGAAAAAATAGATATAATGCGTAAGGAATCGGAAGTATTAATTCTTAGCTTGACCGGTGAAGATACTTGGAAACAGCGAGTGAAAACCTGGTAATTCAACTTTTATTTGGTGGCAGATATTGAAGAATGCACGCAATTAGATGTCGAGGAGGTTATACAGCTTACCGTTATACTTCTCTTTGATTTTCCAGATCTTAACGAACGTAGTGATTGCCGTATAGTCTGTATTCTTCATAGGGACGCGTTGAGGGGGAAGTGTGATTTATTGGTCGTAATCCTCGCCTGGCTAGGGAAAAAACTAAGTCTATTATTAGTATTAATGGATAGAGTGGTTATCTTTGCCTAAGTTTAGATGGAAAAAGCTAGTGGTCTTACCTATAATAGGTTTACGTATGAATCCGGTTTTTCCTTAACTTATCTGTTAAAACTAAACGTATGAAAGAGCTTAGGGAAAATTAGCCTAGTGGTGTTTGTCGCGAAAAGGTTGGCGATAATCCTTTTGGTATTAAGGGGTTCGGCGGTACTCCTGCTTAATTAACTAATGGATTTGAGAGCTCGCGAAGTGTAAGTCGATTGATTACTCACGTCCGCTTATTTAAGCTTAGGCAAGTCCTTACGAACGTATGTGTAAATGTTAAAAGTTGCTATCGCTAACAGTCCTCTTACCCTTAACTGAGGTTCATTAAGTGTCTTTATCCGTGACATAATCTCAAAGTAGGTTGGCTAAATCACCTTCTTTTCCTCTCTTCGTAAGGAGTTCAACTCCTCGAACAAACAGCTCGATCTTTATTCTTATTTTTACCTATCTTTTCACCTGTTTTCACATATTTAGATTTTAGTCGCGAAACTAGTCTTAAAAGTCATCGAGGGCTATAGATCTACGGCTAATTCTGGTAGTGTTTATATCGAGAATGAAGTGGCTGATTACTTTAGTTGGGTGCTTTTGAGTAAAGTTTTTAGTAGCTTTAGTAAACAAAAAATCTTCGTCGTTGTATTTCTCGAAGATAGCGCCTTGGTCTTTCATTACCTTTTTTTCGTTCGAGGCTGTTAACGGTATTCATTCCAGCGTATTATAAAGTTATTGTGATGTTATAGCTGGTGTATAGCTTGGTGGTGGTGAACTTGACGATCTAGAAGCGTGAGAATTTGGCGTTTTAACGTGGAGTTATGCAATGTAGCTTTCTTAGCGCAACTTGGTGTTTTCGCTTGTATTTTCGCTCGGAACAGCGAACTTGACGATTGAATTGAGGTAAAAATATTGAAAAATAGTAAAGTATGGGCAGAGATTTGGTGTAGATAATACGGTTGAAGGTTGTTGTTAGTGGTGGAGGTTATTTAGCGTAGGGACTTAGTCGTTTTTCTTACGATTTAAAGTATCCGTAGTAGTACTAACTTAGCTGTTTACCAACTTGCCGAACTTTAAGACTTTTTACAGTCAATTTTAACGTCTTTAAGAAAGATCAATAAAGATTTCGTGGTGTTTTTTAAGTAACGATACCGTCGCTTACTTATAGACTGCCCCAAACAACTGCACAGCCTATAGGTCTTCCCTACTTGCTGCCGCGAACAACTTCACAGCGTATAAAGACCCTTCGTAAAAACCTTTTCTCTATCTTGCCTAAGAAAGACAAAGTGTAACAGGAAAGTAGCTTTCTTCTTCTACTTAGCCAATCTATTCTTAGCCTAATAAGTACCAATCAGTGTTTGGTAGGCCTTAGACATTGCAACGTTTTCGATTCGATTGGTCGAAGTAACTGTAGTATTGTAGTAGTCAGATGTTGGATGTATTGTTCTAGATTTAGCAGACTGCTAGCCGGTCTACACTGTAATTTGTATAGACAAATGTTTGGCCCGTGCCTTAGAGTGAAGTGTAGCGTACTGCACTCGACTTACACCCAATGTGAAAGTTAACCTACTGCACTACATGCAATACCATTGCAATACTGTTCCAACAAATACTATGGATACGAAGTAAAGATCTATTAAAGTTAAGTTATATACCTTTATCTAACGTCATAATCGGCTTACACTTTTAAAAGCCTAATTTATTGATAACACGTTATTCCACCACTATAAATCTAACATCGCCGAGAAAAAAAGTATCATTAGTTTATATACCTACGATACCAAAGTCATTGCTTTTTATAATTAATAGGCATGGATTGAAAGTTAAAGTCATTATACCGAGCCTATTTTTAAAATACTTTTGGTACGTTAAGAACCAATAAACGCTCGTTTCAACTAATCTGTATAAAAGCTTAATACAATGTATTATTGTGCCCGCTGAAAACCTATCCTTGAGTTCTTTTAGAAATTCCAATAATATAATCCGTTGAAAATAGGTAGTAAACTTTATGTACGCTTACAGAATGTATTGGCTATTAAGTGTAAATTAAACTTTTATACTAATGGTCAAACTGATAGTAATGACGATAATTAAACGTTAGCTAATCTTTGAAATTATAGGCGATTAAATAAGGTTAAAGTCCTTATTTTATTACCGTAGCCTTAAAAAATTAGTTGTAACTTCTTGTATAGCCGGTCTGTGGTCTTACCCCTCACCCTGTAAATTATCTTCAACTTAAAAATAGTAACGTCTAAGCCTTTAAATAATGTTAACGGTATAAACTGTATAACCTACTGTAATAAAAGGCCGTTGATTTCCACTTGGTTACTTTCCTTAAAGGGCTTGTCTAGTGTATTAATAATGATTTCGACGCGTAGCTCAAAAGAAAGTTCTCCGTTTGACTTTTCTTTTTTAAACATCCATGCCATTGTATGTACCTTTCCAGGCTTATAGTTCCTATCGTCTTCCTCTTTAGTATGTATCCTCCTATTAGGTGGTTGTCAATGCCGTCGACGTTCTATTAGTTTATCAATAGTCGGTTCGTAAAGGTTTTATTAGCTAATTCGCTCGGCTCGAAAGTTATCAACGTTCGGATTTTTATTAGACTTAAAAGGTTTGGTATGTTTTTGGTATAGCTTAACTTATGTAGCTTAGAAAGTTACAGGGCAATTAGCAGTTTTAACCACCACGTTTTAATTCCTAATGCATAATATCATGTATGGCTTATCCAATTTACCTAACTTACGCCACGTAAAGAATTTACTTTAAAAGGGGAATGAGAACCCGTTTGTTATCAAAGGTCCGTTCCTAGTACGAAGGGCATTATTAATCTCACAATGTGCTGGTTTCTTCCTTAGTTTCTTTAGAGCTTTTCCATAAGCTATGGCACGTTTTTGAATACTTAACGAGGGTAGCGATTCAGCTGTTATACATGAGTAGGCTCCAAATACCAGAAAAATTAATACAAGTCCGTTAAGGCCAATAGTATTGTTAAAACCTTTTATCGCTATTTAAATCCGTGTTTTTTAGCTTGTAAAGCTTCAGATTTCTAGTGTAAGGATATTATAGACCCTTTGTAAAAGGGCATATACCCTTTCGACTTTACTAATACCCTAGTAAACTTTAACGGTGACTTATTTATATTAAATCCGTATGAATTTTACATTGAATTAGAACTTTATCATAAAAAAATTAGTGCTGGTATCGTAAACCAATACGTCTAATAAGCTAAAGTATTTATTAATTTGCAAGGTACGTAATATCTTTTATGGTTCTTTTGCCATAATAGTCTTAAGGAACGTAGTGATATGGAAAGCCGTGGCGAAGTTTATAACCTATAGTATCAGTTTACAGTTTAAGTAAAATACGTTTACGAAGATTTTCGAATAAAGTTTTGGTCTTCCTTTAAGGTAAATTTAAATTTTAAAGGGGTTTAGAAGTGTATTTAATAATGGTAGCAAAGGCGTTAGACTATCTTTGGTGTTAGAAAATCTAGGTCTTTATGGCCAGTTGCCTTTAAAACCTTATAAAGCCTATTAGTTATCAGGTATTTAAACTTACGTTATAGTTAACTAAGTTTCACTTCCATTAAGTTTAATATTATTACCATTAACTTTTAAAGATAAAACTAAAGATAACCCTACTAAAGGCTAAGTAGAAACCTTTTATAGGCTTTACCTTATATCAATTCTTAGTCTAAACGTTAATGTTAATGTTATAACCCAAGGACCAACTGCAGGTCATGGAATAGGCCAGCGGTCCGCTGCGCTATCAGAAGCCTAATGTCCAATACATCAAGCTAGAGATCTCTCTTATGTAAGCACCCAGGGTTAGGGTTTGGACCAACAGGACCGCTCGCGGTTCAGTCGACAACATTGGGACCGAAGGAAGCAACATTAACTTCAGCGGTCCAGTACTAAAAACGGTATGAAGGCACGGATATATAAGGACACAGTCATCACTACATAGATATTATTTCCTTCATAGCTCTTCAGTTGTCAATCTAATTATTCAGTCTACACACCTGAATAGCCTAACGGCTAGTGATCATTCTACAGCACGAACAATCATCTTGATATTGTATCTTTATTACCTCTGCTACCTTACTGCTAACATAAACTCCCTGATACATTCTATTTACTCACGAGTATTTAGTGTGATTATTACAGTTAACTCCAAGTTTTTTCATATCCTTGAGGAAAAGAAAAAAGGTCGTAGAGTATTTCAAGATATGAAAAACAGTAAGGCCAACAACAGTCTTTACCGTCGTCAATCCCAGTGAAGATAACTCTTTTTCAAGGCCAAAACCAACCTTAGCCTTACCAGAATCCGCGTGGTCAAGTTCCGTAGTAGTATTAGTGTCTCTTTACAACGCGATGTATTACGAATAACCTCTTATTAAGTACCGTGCTGCCTCCGTATCCGGTATAATCCTCTTAAATACTTACTTTGCGTAACGGTTTAGAATAGTAAAAAGGTATATAGAACTGGGGTTTTTATTGTCGTGGCGATGGTAGGAGTTTTTACTTATAAGGCGATATGAAAAGGCGTAGTTGGCTAGTCATTACGTTGCTTTCGAGCTAGTGACGGTGTCAGTATCTTCGTGCCAACAGATAGCCTTTGGCTTATTTTCCTCCTCTTTATCTTCACTTCCTCTAAACTATATAACTTATTCGATATAATTCCAATTGAAAGTGAAGTGAAACTAAGTGTAATATATTACCTTTACTTTACAGTCGGCGACAGTATAACGTGTTCACCAGTAGCCTTGTTTAACGTAGATCCAACATCTTTTAACGCCTGATGTAAACTTACTTAACCTACTTAAAGACCTTAAAGAAAAGGAATACTCTCCTCTGTAGGTAAAGGTCCAGAACTTCCGTTAACCATACTGACCGGGCCTTCCGTATCGTCAATTAATGTAATATGAAATAAAAAGATTTTCTTTTTCGTTACTAAATTCCAGGGCTTAAAGGTATATAGAAGTCGGGTCGGAGACTCGAGTGGACACGGTCACCAGCGAGGAATGCAATTGGCTAAAAAACTCTTTGCAAGTGGCATCAGAATATTTAAAAGCGTATTCAAACTTTTTATAGCCTGTAAATGCTTACCGGACCTACTAATGTAAGGTGACTTCGATAAATCCCACGTTTCCTATTACTTGTTGGTAAAATATCAGCCTATTAAGCATTTAATTAAAAAAAATATGTTTTGCTTTTCGACTCTTTTTTATTATCTAGCATATAAGACCACTTGATAATATTTTAGTCGGTGTAGTACTAGGCAAAATGAATATCGTATTCGAAGTGATCTTTTGAGCCATTATAGATTTCGTGGAAGGAGATACAATTCATCAGGCATTGGAGATAGTAATCCTCTGCTTGGCCGGTAAGGATACTGTAAAATTACAAGTAAAAACCTAGCAACTTAACCCTTATTTAATGGTGAATATTAAAAAATAAACTTAATTTGACGTCAAGGAGGTTGTATAGCTTACAGTTATACTTTTTCTTTCCTCACCAGATCTTAATGAATATAATAATTGCCGTAAAATCCGTATCTTCCATGGGAACGCGTTGAGGGAAAAGGGTGATATACTAGTCATGAAAACCCTTTAAATCTCCTGTCTAGGGAAAAAAACTAAAGTTATTACTAGTATTAATAGGCGGAATAATTACTTTTGGCTAAATTTTAAAGGAAAAAGGAAATAATAGTGCCCACAGTAGGCTCGTATGTAAAGCCGGTCCTTTTTTAATTTTATTACTGAAATTAGACGTATTAAGGAGGTTAGGGGAAATAAGCCCAAGGTTTTTCGTTGCAAGGAACTTGGCGATAATTATCTTGGTGTTAAGGGGCTCGTCAAGGTTTTTACTTCATTGATTAATGGATTTGGGGGCTTACAAGGTGTAAGAGGATTAATTTTTCACGTTTACTTATTTGGGCTTAGGCAAGTCTTTACGAAAGTGTATATGGTCATTAAAGGTTACTGTCACCAGCAATCCCTTTTCCTTTATCTTTTTAGGTTTATTGTAGGTTTTCATCCGCAGTATACTCATAAAATACGTCGGCTAGGTTACTGTCTTTGCCGACCTTTAAAAGTAGTAAAATTCCTCGTTTATGGAAGTCAACTCTTAACTTTAATCTTACTAACTTCTTGGTCTTTTTTCACATGGTAAGAGTCTAGTCCCTAAAAAACTCGATATAATCGAAGAGGGCTTTAACGCTTGTGTTTTGGTCGTTGTAGTCGACGTCGAGGATAAAGTAGCCGACGTAATTGGTAAGGTACTCGGGGGTAAAGTTTTCGTTAACTTCTTTAATCCAAAGGTCGTCATCGAAGTGCTTGATAAAGGTGGTTCCGAAGGCTTTAATTGACTCCTTCCTGGTAAGGTAGTCTATACTGTCGAATCCTGTGTGTTCCGAAGCCATCGTGTCGAAGATTAAAAGGTGTAAAGAGTAAAGAGAGTAGTTTAGAGTGGTGGGTCGTAGGTTTGCAATCAAAGTTAATATAGGTTAAAGATAGTAGGACTTAATCGTTTTTTCGATTTGTAGTAGTAGTACCTTCAGTAATAGCCGCAATAGTACTAACTTAACCGTTTGCCAACTTGCCGGCTTAGTAATCTTTAAGACTTTTAGGCGGTTAATCTCAACGCTTTCAAGAAGAATTAATAAAGATTTCTTGGTGTTTTCGATAATGGAAATACCGTTGCCACTTTTAAGTACCTATAAATAATAAACGCACTTAAAATTCTTCCTTTTAGCTATCTATAAACAGCAAACGTAGCCTCAGGGCCCTTCGTGAAAATCTTCTCTCTTCCTTATGCAATTACAAAGTATAACCGGAAAGTAGCTTTTTCTTTTACTTAGCCAATCTGTGCTTAACCTAATAAACACTGATTAGTATTGGTAGCCCTTTATCGCTGCAACGTAATCAATTCGAATCACTGTGGTCGAAGTAACAGGTGCTGCATTGATATTATTGGTTGATGTGTGTAAGTTCTAAGTTTGGCAGACAGCTAGCCGGTCTGCACACTAATTTGTATGGCCAAACGCTTTGGTCTGTGCCCCATTTTGAAGTGCGCACCTACTGCACTGCACTTGCAGTGCAGTCCCATAAACTACAGTCAATTTTCAGTACATATAATTAACTTTACTGCAAGTAAAGTTGACTTAACTGTACTGCATTTGACTGCTATTCCAACATTAAACGTAATTATGGCTCCGTCAGTATTGGATTTGGCGAAAGCTAACGAATATATAGAGTACCTTTTTATATATACGTCGGTTTATAGTAGTATTTTGAAATATTTGGACCTTAACTTATGTGACAATAAGATCGAGGTGTGAATAAAGAATTAAAACCATTTTATATTAAACACGTATATTATTAATGAAGTTTTTAACAATTATAGCGGCGACATTAAAGGACGCGATTTTTTCGACGATTTTAGAGAAGATTTTTTAGATTGGACGTCGAATATGAGGCGTATAGTCAATAATACAACTTTCAAAATACTACGAAAATAATTACGGAATAGAGGTATTGATAAGACTGGTATAAATAATAATTGTATTGTAAAGGTTTTATTAATAACGGCCCAACTTATAAAAATACTAAAATAAATAAACGATGAGGTAATAAAAGTTAAATCTGTAAAAGAATATTGGTTAAAAAACCTTAGGAACTTCTACTTAAGATAACGAGCCAGCAATGAGGAAAGCCTAGGAAATTGGAGAAGAGGTGCTTAATAAGGCTATATACGCGTTTCGAAGTAAAAACGGAGCTGGAGAAATTGACAGAAGAAGAGGAAGCTCCGTAATAATTATTTACAACAAGGGTTAAATACGAAACCTTACCGAAACATAATTTTAAATGAAGATTAAAATAAGTATACGCCTTGAATACCATTAAGAACCTGCTTAGTTACGATAAAAGCAGCTCGAATAGATATAAGGCTCCGTTTGAAATGATAATAAATGTTGTAAAATGTTAATATGAACCTTATAAACTAATACCTATTAATTACGATCCTTGCCATAACCTTTGACCACGCTGGTTTCCAACTAATAAAAGCGACTTTGTAAAGTTTACCAACTTCGTCAGACTTTGAGATAAAGAAGAAAATTATAGCGGTGAACCGTACGATATACTCGATAGGAAAATACGTGTAATATTTAATATGTATAAGAGGTTAGATACGAATAGTCTTAATTTTTCGTTATTTTACCCGGTATATTATTTGGATAGGTTAATAAGTAGTATATATACTACTTGATATAAGTGGATATATTTACGGAATGTTATAACCGCCTTGCATTACATTTTAATATGAACATTAACGATAAAAAACTAATAAACATTTATAAAAGGAACGTACCGCTTTACTAGCGAAATTCCGAAAGTGTTAGGCGGTCCTTAAACCTGAAGATAAAGGCGATAAATTATTTATTCAAATTGTCGGTAGGCCTTTAGACGTTGCAACGTTGTTGATTCGAATCGTGATCGAAGTAACAGTAGTAATGCAGTAGTCAAATGGTGGATGTATTGTTCTAGGTTTGGCAGACCGCTAGCTGGTCTACACTGTAAATTGTATGGCAAATTGCTTGGCCCGTGCCCTAGAGTGAAGTGTAGCGTACTATACTCGACTTATATCCAATGCGGTAGGTCTGTACAAAGCAATATACTTGTAATACGGTCAACTTTACTTAAAGTAAAGTTGACCTACTGCACTGTATGAAATACCATTGCAATACTGTTTTAACACTCGCGGCTTTTTGTTTTGTTGCATGCTAGCATAGCTTGCCATCAATTGGTAGCAACCTTCAAAATCCCTCCTTAATCCATAAGCCAGACTCCTATTCATTCCAATTAATCTGTATTGAAAACAATCTCAATTATGGCTTCTTGTAGCTCTTTTGCTCCACCCTTCCGAAACCTTCGTCCTTCAAATCCCGTGTATAGGTTATTCACCATAAACCTGCGCAAATCAAGTATGCTTCCACTTGTGTACCTTTTGCCAGTAGTTCAAACTACTGTTATCGCTACTATTATTACCATTACCATGTCGGTTTTTCAATTTGCTGGGGTAACCCTGTTTTTTTTATATTATATGCTAGGCGGTCCATGTATCCCTCGATTCGTATGGTTAGCATATTACTGTCCACAAACCTTTCAAGGGCGTTATTAGGTGTGGCCTTAGTTGTAGTATTGGTAAGGTTATTTTTATTGTTAATTTACTGGAACTTATCGATTTCCCGGGTTTCGTATTCTTCCCTCAACGTTATTACGTTTATTATTAGGCGTTTTTCATTAGTTTTACCTAGTTTTCATAGGCATTCATAAAGTCTTCAGAAATCGGTATACATTATTATAGGTATCGGTAGTAAACCCAGCTATTTGGTAATAATCCTTAATATGCTGTTAGTTATTATACCAATGTTAAAGCTTGTCATTATGCCATAAATTTTAAAGGCTAGAACGTTCCGAGATACATGCTTATACTTAATAAATATTTAGTACATAAGGTTTCCAGTAATCGAAAATTGCCCTTTAGATTTATCTTCGTTAATGAGTATTATTAGAAGGCCTATTTACGAAATTAGATTAATATTATCAATAAATAACCTATACGTAAAGATTATTAGCTTTAACTTCGTCAGATTTATAAAAACCATGTTAATTCTTCTTTATACGTAATCCATTTATTATTAAATTCATTTATTTAACCTGTTAAAGTCTTTATCTTCCGGGTCCTATATTTATATCATGATAGAAAGGTCGTACGATATTTAAGATCAATATAATATAGCAATATAGTTCGTACGGGCCCTTCATTTTAGGTATATTTATACCCTTACCTCGTTAACTTTATCGATAGTTTTAAGACTCGTAGTTTACCCCTTCTAACGTAAGTTAATATAAGTGTCATTTTTAACCTTAATACCATATATACGAAGTAACGATCCATCAAAATTAAGTTCTATACACTTAACTAATATTTCAATTAGTATATACTTTGAAAGGCTTAACATTTTGATAATACGTTGTTTCGCTTTTATAAATTCAATATCGTCAAGGAAAAGGGTATTGTTCATTTATATGCCTACGATGTTAAAAGTTTTACCCTTTATAATTAATAAGCACAGGTTAAATATTGAATTTTTATACCTAACCTGTTTTTAAAATATAGTTGGTACGTTGAAAATCAACAATTATTTGTCTTACCTTATCTATATAAATGCTTAATATAATATATTATAGTATTAGCCGGAAAATCATCCTTTCATTTTTATAGTAGTTTGAGTAGTATCATCCGTTAATAATCGGTAGAGACTACATGTACATTTAAGTAATGTCCCGGTTATTAAGTGTAAAAAAACTCTTAATGCCAATAGTAAAACTGATAGTAATAGTAATAATTAAACGTTAACTGATCTTTTAAATTATAAGCGATTAAATAAGGATCTAGTCTTTACCCTTTTTACCGTATTTTTAGGCGATTGATCGTAACTTTTCGTACTGCCGGTTTATAGTTTTTCTTGTAACTTCGTAAATTATTCTCGATTTTAAGATCGTAATATCTTACCCTTTAAATTACGTTAACGACACAAATTATATAACCCCTCGTAATAAAAGACCGGTAATTTCCACTTAGTTACTTTCCTTAAAAGGCTTACTCAGTATATTCATAGTACCTTCGATACGTAAATTAAAGTTAAGTTTCCGTTAAACTTTTTTTTTAAAATACCTACGCCGTTATCTATATCTTACTAGGCCTGTAGTTTTTATTTTTACTCCTCTTTAATGTATATCCTACTTCTAGATAGTCTTCTACACCTTCGGCGTTTTATCGGCTTGTTAATAATCGACTCTAAAGGGTTATATTGATTAATTCTGTCGGCTTGGAGGTTATCAACATTAAAAATTTATTAAAATTTAGGGTTTTTTTGTACGGTTTAATTTATATAACTTGATAAGTTACGGGTTCATTAATAATTTTAATTACTACGTTTATATTGGTAATACTTAAGATTTTATATAAATTATCCTATCTGTCCGGCTGGCGTTACGTAAGGACTTTGATTTAAAGGAGCAGTAAAAGTATATTTATTATTAACGGTCCATTCCTGGTATTAAGGGTATTGTTAACCCAATAGCGTACCGATTTCTTCTTTAGTTTCTTTAGCGTTTTACTGTGTATTATAATACATTTTTGGGTGTTTACCGAGTATGTTGACCCATATATTATGCGTGGGTAAGCTCCAAATACTGGCAAAGTTGGTATAAGTCCGTTGAGACCAATAATATCGTTAAGATCTTTTACTGTTATTTAAATTCGTACTTTTTAATTTATAAAACTTTCGATTTCTAATGTAGAAATATCGTAAGATTTTCTCAAAATTGCGTGTACATTTTTAACCTTATTAATACTCTAATAGTATTTTATAAGGATTTCTTGATATTAAATCCCCATTAATTTTATATTAGCTTGAAACTTTATGGTGACAAAATAATATGGGTATTGTAAATTAACACGTTTGGTAGACTAAAATACGTATTAATCCACAAAGTACGTAATAATTTCTATATTTCCTTCATCGTAATGGTTTTAAAGAATTTCACGTCATAAAAAGCAATAATGGAGTTCACGATATATAATACTAACTTACCGTTTAAATAAAACACGTTTACGAAGATTTCCGAATTACAGTTTTAATTTTCCTATAACGTAAACTTAAATTTTAAAAGGACTTAAAAGTATATTTGGCAATATTCATAAAGGCAGTTAATTACCTTTAATGCTGGCAAATTTATATCTTTGTAATTAGTTACATTTAAAACCTTACAAAGCCTATTAATTACCAGGTAATTAAACCTACAATATAATTAACGAAGTTTTATCTTCGTTAAGTTTAATACTATTGACTTTAATCTTTAAAGATAAAACCAAAGATACCCTTACTTAAGGCTAAGTGGAAACCTTTTACCAACCTTAATATGTATTATCTTATTAATCTAAATATTAACATCAAAGCCAAGGTTTCTCATGTCTCTAAGGTAAAGGAGGAAAAGGGTAAGAGATTCCAATATATGAAAAATAATAGGGCTAATAACAGTTTGTATTATTGTCGATCCCAGTAAAAATATCTTTTTCCTAAGGTTAAAGCTAACTTTGGCCTTATTAGTATCCTCGTGGTTAAATTCTGTAATAGTATCTGTATCTCTTCGTAGCATGATGTATTACAAATTACCTCCTATTAAGTACCTTATTACCTTTATATCCAGCACAATCCCCTAAAACACTTGTTTTACGTACCGGTTTTAATTAATAAAAAGGTATATATAGTTAAGGCTTTTATCGTTATGACAAAGATAGGGGTTTTTACTTATAAGAGAGTATAAGAATACGTGGTCGGTTAGTTATTACGTAGCTTCCGGGCTAGTACCGGTATTAACATTAATATATTCGTGTTAACCGATTACCTTCTGCTCATTTTCCTCCCCCTTAACTTTATTTTCTTTAAATTAAGTTTACGTTTCATATAGTCCCATTTTGAATAAAGGGGTATTACATTCAATATGTCACCTATTATGTGTTATGTTCGGCGGTAGTGTAACATGTTATCCAATAACTACATTTTCCGTAAATTAAATTTTTTTTAACGTTTGATTTAAATTTTTTTAACTGATTTAAAGACCTTCAGGAAGATTAATACCCTCTTTCTTAAGTAGAAGTCCGGATCATTTTTTAACCGTATTTTCCGGGTCGTCCGTACCGTCGATTAATATAATACAAACTGGAAGGAACTTTTTCGTTACTGAATTCCGGAGCTTATAAGTATATACCGGTCGAGCCGAAAATTCGAGTAGTTACGGTCGCTAACGAGGAACATAATTAGTTAAAAACCCCTTTATAGGTAGTATTAGGGTATTATAAAGTGTATTTAAACTCCTTATATCCCGTAACTGCTTGCCGTACCTATTAGCGTAAGGTGCTGTCACTAACTTCTATATTTCTTATTACTTGTTGGCAAAGTATTAGCCTGTTAAACATTGATTTCAATAGAAACGGGGTCTTTGACTGGGGTAATTGGAGGGGTATAGAGGTGTATTTGCATTGTTGTTTCTAGTTCGACTAGTCTCTACAGGTACCCCTTTACCCTCCAGACATCCTTCCCATGCTTACGGATAGCCATTTCCCTAGTATAAGTTATGCTTGGTATATACATTAATCCTATATGCTACCATTTATCCCCTCATTAAAGTATGGCTGAGTCCCCGAAGCCATATAAAACAAAGAGGATAAAAGTTGAGGTTTATATTAAAAATTGATTTGGGGTGAAGTGGAGTAATGAAATAATAAAAACAATAGGAATAAGGAAGTAAAAGTGAACTTTCTATTACCACTATACTTTACGATAATTTCTCCAACTTCAACTTTAACTTCCACCTTTTTAACCTTAACCTTCGCCTTTTTAACCTTTTCAATTTTAATTTCAACGAAGGTTAATATCGTCATTTCACCGCGACGCGTTTTAATCGATGGTACAATTGTTGCCATCGAGGTTACTGAAATAAGGATCCATTATTTCTTTTATATCTTACCCGCTTTTACATCTTCTTTCGTCTTCTTTCCCCTTATCCTTTTCCCTTTAGACATATGGATTTATTAAGTTGACGTAGACTTTCCTCCTTTTCAATCTGGTGATAGGATTGACGATATAGAGCGACACGGATAAAGCGATCTCGTTAACTTTTTACAGTTCTGTCCATCGCAGCTTAAAGGTAGGTATCTGAATGTTTGTGAGGTTTTTATTTTTATTTTTGTTAATCAGAAATCATTTTAGTTTAATGTCGCGGTTTTTAGGCACGACCTCCTATACTTAGTCTTCAACTTTGAACCTATTGCCACTATCTTCGAGGTTAGTTTTGAATTTAATCTATCGCTTCACCCATTTATTATCTATCTGCCAATGTGAACTATTACGAAAACTAACTAATTTATCGAAAATTACCTCTTTATTGGCTCGCGATTGGTGGAATATCGTTGCTAATTGGCTTTGGTCCAGGTCTAACTCTGCCTTTTCAACTGCTTTCGAGGGTTTTATTAACCAGCCTAGCATAATTTGTAAGGGTGTGTAAGGTAAGTTTTTCCCGAGCCTATTATTGATAGCCCTTATAATATTGGCGAGAGCTCCCGGCTACTTTTCGAGTTTCCTGTACCCACTTTCGTAAGCCCGATTTTTTTAGCTTATGTTTAACTAAATCTACTAATTTTTTAATTCAATTTACTAATATGGCTAAGTACGTAGGCGTATTTATCATTTTCGTTTCACCCTAAGAAAAGAACTTTATAACCGTCAGGCTTTTGAAATATCTTACGTTATCTAGGTAATATTCTGTAGGGTAATCGAAGAAATCAGTAAAAGGTTTTCACGTTTAATACACCTTTTTGCCTGTCGGTTAGCCTATTGTTCAGTAAAATAAAAATCGCGAAAATAATCGACTATAAGGTAAAGATAAGTCTCACCGCCAACTTTTTTTAGATTGATTTTACTTACAAAATCTAGCCCTCAATATCCCATGGTTTTAGAGCTATAACAGGTACGAGTTTTACGTTAACTGGTCTGACGGTCTTAGATAATACGTACGGCTTACAAGTTCTAACGTATTTTTCAATATTAATATACCGAGTCGGTTATTACAGTACTCCCTTTAATTTGTAAAGGGTCAAGGTTACCGCGAAATACCCATAAAGATCGTAAACCTACTTTAATTCTCAAATTACCTTACTTTTTCTTACGTATACTACGTATTTTTCACCAGGTTCTCGACTTGATAGCACTTTATACTAAATGAAAAATTATAATAAATTTCGTTTCACTTTTCTTTTCATGTATTTTAATAAATCTTCAATCATCTCATGTTCGCCTATAAGGTATTTCATAATATCTCTGTACCAGTTCATTTCGTTGATGTATACGGTTGCCATAGTCACTCCTTTAGGTCGCAGCATTCGTTTAGGGCTTAAAATTTTTATAAATAATATAATTCCCGTTTTTGAATCTTTTAACATTATTAGTCTTACGAAAAAGTATTTTGTTATTACGTACGGTAATTTTCTTGTATTTAACTTCAAAAGCTTTACAGTTAGTCCCGACAACCTGGAAGTCCTCTCCGCGATTTTAATAATCTTATTTGTATTAGGGTGATATACGATTTTCACGTTAAATATCCTAAGGATATTTGTCTATTATACGATTCTCTTTATAGGTATTGTCGAACTCGTTAACGATGAAATTAGGTTCCCATAGTCGGTATACACCATTATCGGAAAAAACGACTTAATTACCTATGACCTGGATTTTTTTAAGTACCTTAACACGTTCAGTGCTTTTTTCCGACCAATAGTATACCTCGTCTCGGCATCGTTTAATTTCCAGGAAAAGAAAGTTAGAATCTTTACATAAAATATTAACTTGTTGACGACCTCGGTACCCGTCGGTAATCCTTTTAATTGGAAAGAGATATTACTGATTCCCTTATCTAAAGTATCTATTTCCAGGTAATATTAAAGCGAGTGATCTAGTGTTACGACAACGTTTTGTTAGATAGTTAGGTATATAGTAATGAAAGCCTTAATATGTTACCTTTTTTATTTAAACTCTTTAAGGATCTATTATATTTATTTTAAAATTTTACCTGTTAACGTTGTTTTCGACACCTTTTTTATACAGGATATTTTCAGGATCATTATCCACGATATTTTTCCAGGTATATACCTTGTAACGTACGGTATAAAGTAAAGGAACTCGTTTAATAACTCTAACGAAATAGGGTGATTTTCAGGTTTTGCCTATATTTCGAATCTTTTCCAATGTTTTTTAAACGGCTAAATTTGACCCTGGAATAATTAGAATTCCAACGAGTAAATATAGTTTTTAAATAAGATAATTTCATAAGGGTAAAGGCTAATTTTCTCGAATTCGGGGCGAGAAAAATATTAGCGGTGGAGGAAATTGAATATTACGTTCAATCCATATAATGAGGCGTTATAGTCGTTAATATATACGTCGAAAGCCGTTTTCCAGGTATAGTTGTATCCTATTAACGAGGTCAATGCTAGTCCATTGATTTTCGCGTAATTTTGGTTTCGCTTCGTGGTATTCTCGTCAATTCCTACATCATTTTTATTATTCTCGCTATTTAGCAATGGCTATTGATTAAAAGTTATATCTTCAAGTATATAATAGGTATATCCACTTCCTGTTATTCCCTTAAGCATCCTAAATATTAAATACTATATATTCGATGTAATAAATGCCGTTTTGTATCTATAGTCTAGAATAATAGGAATTTTCAGATATCTATTCGCTACGTTGCTTTGGGAAAAGACGTTATGGTTACCCTAAAGAAGAGTATCTAATACTTTGTTTCGAAAGTGTGTCGGTTATTATAGTTTGATTTTATAACTATTAATTGGAATATAGTTGTGAACAAATTGGTATTCTCTATTTTCTTTAGTAGGTATCGTGAATATACACCCTATTTAGACTAACCTAGTATATAAAATCCAGTTACTTTTATAGATAGATAAAACCTTTATGCGAATACGATCTTATCTTATAAGTATATTAGTTGTTTTAGTCGAAACAGTCTGCTATTTGGTTCGAGTTCGATTAAATAAGTAACGAGATAAGTCATTTGTACGTCTCTTAATCTAAAAGTAAAAGCATCTCTTGAGGTATATACTAGCTTTTTAGCCAATACTAATTCTTTCCCTTTATTTTCGTAAAGTTATAGGTATTTCTTGTTAACGAATTGGTCCTCTTTAGTTATTTTTTTTATATTTATAACGTCGATACTGAAAGCCTTCAACTATCTTTTAACAATATATTATAGTATTTATCCAATTCCCTTCAATATAGGCGACGTTTAATATCTCTATTAAGTTTATCACTTTACGCCATTAGCATTTATTTTGTTTTTCTATATACTAAACATACCTTTTTTAAGTTTCTTTTATTTTCCTCTAGTTCTTTTTACTATCGTTAATATTTATATACCGAAACGTTTCAAAATACCTGTTTATCTTTTTCGTTACTTAATACCTGTAAAGTTAAAATATCGTCTTTTTATTTATCTAATTTCGAATTAGTCTTTCTATTATAATTAAAGATTAATAGCTTAATAGGCGATGGTAATGACGCGAAATAATCAAAAAGTTTTATTTTTTCCCTTATACTCGAATACCGAATTGATATATACAAAGCAGATAAACGTAATAAACAATTAACTAAATCTAAATATTTTCTAATAAATAACCCTTTTACCTTGTTAAATGTAATAGCTTTTTTCAATTTTATCCTTATTTGTTTTATAATTATTATCAACGTATACGTTCTGTTTTTACACGTTTTCGTCTCGCCTCTGTAGTTTTTCTTTTCGTCCTTATATGCTTTTGTTTCGTTTTCGAGCATTTCTAGTATAATTAAAACTTTCCTGAAGCGCATTTACTTATAAGTACTAGTATTTCCTGGGGTCTTTCAGTTATCGAATAGCCTTTCTTAGGTATAAGACCCGTCTTAGTTTAAACGTTTCCCTTGTTATTATACGTATTTTATCAAATCGATAAGTTTGTTTAGTTCTTACAAGCATTTTATATCGTTTTTATCTAAGTTTTAATTCTCGTCCTCGTCGTGACTATTCTCGTTCTTTAAATTTAATTTTATCGTTTCTTTTTTACCACTTGTAGTCTATTTATCCGACGAGTATTGATTTTCGTTGAAAACCGATTTTACACATCGTTTTACAGATATAAAGAATAAGTGTTCGTCTTTACTTATAAGTGTAAGGACATTTCTATCGTAATTAATAACGGCTAAATAACAAAAGAGTCAGTTATAACTTAACAATAAGTTATATAATAAATAGTTGGCTGTAACAAATAGATAAATTAAAAAAAATACTACCAATGATGATGGAAAATAATACGTAAGTTATTAATATTGTATGACTTCCATTAACTATCATAGAAGTTATTAATAAGTCGGCTATTTAAATAGTAATTCCTATGCGAGTTACTATATCTCGCGTAACGAGTTTGATCAAAAAACCGTCGTTTACAAAACACCTATTAATATAAATGTTACAAGTGTTACTTTAAATATATCCGAGTTAGGTTTTCATAGTACGTAGTTTGATACGATCTTTTACAACTGTTATTACCGCCGAATACATGGATATTATACGTTTTCGTTTTTTCCCCGTGGTTTCTTTCCCTATTTACGTTCGTCGAATAATATCGAGGCTACATATCTTCGCTATTTGTTTTCGAAGTATAAAATTACGGTTCAATAGCTATTTGAAAGTAATTTTAAGGTAGATTTTTCGTAAAATAACTGTTAATTTAAATCTCTTTTCAAAACGACTTGAGAATATTCGGATAGGAACGGTATTTTTTCTTTTTCCTACAGTATTCGCTTAGTACTCTTTTTTTATAGCAATACGAAACTAGTAGAGTTCTTCGCGAAACCATTCTCTGTCGGTTTAATCTTTTCGACGAAAATGTCGTCTTAAGATTACGTCTCCGCTGTAATCTCCACGTCCTCAACGTAGTCGTTTACACTTTTGCCGGCTTATCTGGTGAATATTCACGAAAAACTTATCTTAGGAAGTATAATACGTGTAATAGTTAATTATATATCAATTATTGTATTTCGTTGATATCATTTTGCTTTTGAAACGATGAAATCTCTTAATATAATATAGGCGTTTAGTGGTCGTGATTATTAGATAAGTTTCATGTACTTGGACAATTTTTCCTCTTCCTATTTTTCCAACCTCTCTAGTTTCGCGTAGCTAGCCTAGGCTAACTGTAAAGTTTGTAAGGGTTTTTTTTTCGTTTTGGTACTCGTTCGTTTCCGTCTCATACTCGTCTGGTTCTCGCCTCATACTCGTTTGTTTTCTCCTCGTACTCGTATGTTTTCGCCTCGTACTCGTCTATTTTCACCTCGTACTCATCTTACATTCGCCTTATATTCGTTCTCGTTGTGTGTTTTACGTTTCTGACTGAACATATTTTTGACTGCGGATCAGGAAGTTTGCAGAATAAACGACTTCTGTGCAGGTTACCAGATGATTGTAATAGAAACGGGGTATTTAGGTGGGGTAATTAGAGGGGTAGAGAGGTGTATTTGCATTGTTGTTTCTAGTTTGATGTAATGATTACACTAAATACCCGTGAGTAAATAGAATGTGTCAGGGGGTTTATGTTAGCAGTAAGGTAGCAGACGTAACAAAGGTGCAATATTAGAAGATTGTTCGTGCTGTAGAATGATCACTAGCCGTTAGGCTATTCAGGTGTGTAGACTGAATACTTAGATTGACAACTGAAGAGCTATGAAGGAAATGCTATCTGTGTGGTGATGACCGTGTCCTTATATATCCGTGCCTTCATACCGTCTTCAGTACTGGACCGCTGGAGTCGCTGTCGGTCCCATCGGTCCTTCCCTGTCCGGGGTTGCTGACATAAGAGAAGTTCCCCGCCTGATTCTAGACTTCAGGCTTTCTACTGGCGCAGTGTTGCATACTGGCCTGCTTCCTGGCCCAACCTCTGTCTGGGTTATAACAAGAAGCATCCAGAGGTATAAGCTACAGGTGAGGGCTTATAAGCCCTCGCCCAGAGCGTACCACTCTGGAATACCTGCTTCTAAACCGCTCCACGCATGAGAGTGTAATCTGCAACGTGTCACGTTATCATATACTCTAAAAGAGTACAGCCTGTAGCATGACACGTGATCGTGTCATGCTACAGGAATATACCTTACAGCGTAATGTACTGCCACCTCAATATACTATCTATAAAGGTATATAATAATATTCACACAGGCAATCTTTTCTTCTTTCTTTATATGTTCCATATCCAGTAGTAATAGTATAGCTTTGGTTCGTATTCGTCATCCAGTAGTAATAGTATAAGTGATGCGATCCGTATTAGTTATATAGTAGTGATATTTTTAGTTGATAGTAATAATGTTATATACTATCGTTTCAGGCATAGTAATATTTTCAATTGGTAATAACAGTAGTGTATGCTATCATTTTTAATTAGTAATAATAGTGGTTTATGCTATCGTTCTAGGTAAAACTTTTTTTTCTTTTTTTATTTCCTTTTACTTATAATAAAGTAGTAATATTTTGCGAATTAGGTTATGTAACGTTTTTTGTAACGTCGATAGTTGTAACAAATGTAAAAAACAATGTATATATTTTAAATACGTACTTGAGGGCGTTATACGTAATTAAAAGTGGTAAAATACTATTATAAGTATTTTGTTTTTATGGATAAGTAGTTTGTTTTCGTGGTGCTAGAAACGTTTTTGTTTTTTTGTAAAGGCCTAGTTACGTATAAAGTATCTGGCTACTCCTTTTCCTAAAGTATCGGTTCGGATTTGTGTAGTGTAACAGATTTTGCTAAAACGATCGGTGTAAGTGATGCAATTGTAGCCGATCTTAAATTGGACGAGCGGTGCGTTTGTTGTATTTGTAAAAAATCTTGTAATCCATAGTCGGTTGGAAATTACGTATCTAACCTTTTTTCCTCTTAAAAGCGTGTAATATCTAGGCTTTTCTTCGCTTCTATTTTTAAACCCTTTTTGTTTTTGTTAAAGCTTGGATTCTATACCTAACACCCTTTTTTTTCTTAAGATCGTGGTCAAAAATACGTACCTAGCCCTTCTTTCTCTTAGGGTTGCAGCCTAAATTTCGTATCCAAGCTTCCTTTTTCTTAAAAGCGTATAATATCTAGGCTTTCCTTTTTTGGCAATCCTTTTCCTCCTTATAACCCATATAAGCTTTTGTTTTCTAGTAGTTCTTTTCCTCTTTATAGCTTACCCAAGCCTTCTTTCCCTAGTAGTTATTTTTTATATAACTTATATAAGCATTTTTTCCTTAGAAATTCTTTTCCTCCTTTTAGCATATATAAGCCTTCCTTTTTTGACGATACTTCCCTTTATAAGTTTATTTCAATTAAGCATTTCTGACATTTTTCTAGGTAATTTCTTTCCACAAACCTTCCTCCTTATACTTCTTCATCCGTCCATTTCGGTATTTGTATAAGCTAAGCCGTTACCAACATGGTTTTTACAGTACGGCTATCACTTTTACTAAATGTACTAATACCTTTATTCGTAATTATCTTCATAGGATTCTTATAATTACATTATTAATTATTCATTACATACCTAATAACTAGTTCGCAAAGCTATTTTTAAAACCGTTCAAAAAGTTGTGTTCTTTAAAATCGCAATTATAATGATTAAAAATTATATTTTTAACGTAGTTGTTTGCCACATAAGGGTTTAATTTTTTTACTAAATCCACGATTTTATTATCCCGAAGATTAAAGTTGAAATATTCAAGGATACTACTTCGAAACAAAGTGTATATAAAAAGGTACTCTATATATTTATTAGCTTTTACTAGGTTCGTTACCTGTAAGGCTATTATATGTTTAATACTTACTCATTTATATTGATCAAACGGCTAGTAAAACTCAAATAAACTTAAAATAAATAGTGTAAACTAAATTGAAAAACGTAAACGTAAAAAGATGTTATTAACATTTAGTAATGTTACACTAGCTTAATAGCTAGGAAAATATAAATAAAATGAAAGTAAATAAGGTAAACGAAATTAAAAAAAAAAGGCGAAAGTAAAAAGATTAGGAAAGGTAAAGAAAATGTAAATAAGGCAAGTTATATTGGTATATAGGGAGGCGTAGTATATAATTCGGTATGTGGGTCGGTCTGTATAAGCGTGCCGTAACCAAAATTATCAAAGGGATTGGTTAGTTACTTAATATATAACCGATTTTAATAAGGCTATCGGATTGTTTATTTGTACGTAACCGATTTTGCTTAAGAAATTTAAATAGGTTTTAATGAAGGGTTTCGAAACTTAGTGTTTTTGGCTCACGTAGCCTAATGTACAATAAAATACCCTTTAAAAAGACCAGGGTTACACGTTTTAAACGCCAATACAAGTTTACGGTTAACGGAACAAGGCTGATCTTTTTAAAGTTACTCTGGATCTTATAGTCTTATAATGCTTTAGTTTTCTTGAAGCTCCCGCGTAATTTCACACTCCCGTATAATTCTTATAATGCGTAATGTTGAAGTATAGGCAATTGGAACCGTTATAGTATCTAGTTATAAGTATTTAATATATGTCTGTTTTTTCTTTCCTAGGCTATTTGTAATCGACCGAGTTGGCTACTAATTAATGTCGATAAGGTTTTACGCCTATAATATTTACGTAAACATAATGTCTTCAAAAGAGTAACCAGAATGATTGGTAGTTATAGTATAAAGTAAGATAATAATGAAAAAGCATCTAGAGGTATACGCTACAAGTGAGGGTTTATAAGCCCTCGCTCAGAGCGTACCACTTTGTAATACCTGCTTCTAGACCGCTCCACGCATGAGAGTGTAATCTGCAGCGTTTTACTTTATCATATAACCTAAAATAGTACAGCCTGTAGCATGACACGTGATCGTGTCATGCTACAGGAGTGTACCTTACAGCATAATGTACTGCTACCTAAATATACTATCTATAAAGGTATATAATAATATCTATATTTTCTATATTTTCAAATATCTTACTCCTTCTCTCCCTTACCTCAAAGATATACAAAACATCGGCTTCAATGTTCACAATGAAACTAATAAACTAGTTTAAATAAAGAACAATAGGGGGTTCCTACTTAGTTTTAAATAGTGGCGCCTTTGGTTTTACGTTGAAGGGTTGAAAGTAATTATATAAAACCTAACGGAGGTAAAACTTCGTAAACTATACTGTAAGTTTAATTATCTATAGACTAACAGGTTTTACAAGGTTTTGAAAGCAACTAATCATAAAAATGCGGAATTATTAGCGCTAAAGGAAATTAAACGGCTTTAATAACACTACCAAACACACTTTTAAACCCCTCTAAGATTTAAGTTTATATTAAAGAAAAATTAATATTTCAACTTTAAGGTTTTCAAAAACTTGTTTTACATGAATAGTAAACTAATACTTTACGTTATTAATTTCGCTACAGCTTTTCACGACGTTAATTCCCTTAAGACTATAACGGCAAAGAAAACATAAAAGGCACTACGTACTTTATGGATTAATACGTACCTTAGATTTCCAAACGTGTTTGTTTACTATACCGGTACTAAATTTATGAAAATAAATTTTTCAGTTAATACGAAGTTGATAGGTATCTAGTGTAAATAGGTTTCTGTTAAAGCTTATTAGGGTATTAATAAGGTTAAAAGGGTTTACGTTTTTTTATGAAAGGCTTACAATATTTTTCCATTGAAAATCGAAAGCTTTATAAACTCAAAAGTTCGGCTTTAAATGGCAGTAAAAGGCCTTAACGATATTGTTAACCCTAATAGTTTCATACTAAATTTATTGGTAGTTAATGCCTACCCATGAATGATAACCTAATCACCACTATTAACAAATATATAAAAATGTTTTATGATATATAGAAAATCCCCGAAAAACCTAAGGAAGGAATCGATACCCCGCTAGATTAATGAAGCCCTTAATACTAAAAACGAACCATTAACAATAGATGTACTATCCCTCTCCCTTTAGAGTAAAATCCTTATATAGCGAAAGCCGGATAAATAGGATAGGCCGTATAACGTCTGAAGTATCACTATCCTAAATATAGTGGTTACACCTATTAACGGGCCTATCACGTTTCGAACCATATAGGTCAAGCCGTACAAAAAATAACCTTGAATACGATGAAAAATATTAACTTCGATAACCTCTAAGTCGAACGAATCAGCTAACATAACCCTCTCGAACCGATTTTTGATATGCTAATAGAACGTCGACGGCGTGAGAGACCACTTTAAAGGAGAATATATACTAAAAAAGAGGATGGCGACCGGCATTACAAGCCTAGTACTATAAATACAACGGCTTAGATATTTTAAAAGAAAAAGTTTGATGGAAAGCTTACTCTTAAGGTATATACCGAAGGCATTATTTATATACTAGGCAAGTCTTTATAAAAAAGAGACCATGTGAAAATTATCGTTCTTCTTTCACGAGAGGTTATAAAAATTACACCGATAACATAGTTTAAAGGCCGAAATATAACTATTTTTAAGTTAAGGACAATTTACGAAGTCAAAGGCAAAACTAAGAACCGACTATACAAAAACCACGGCTAATCATTTAAGAATACAGTGATAAATGGAAGAACTAAATTCTTACTTAATTACTAATAATCCAAAAGATTAGGTAGAGTTTAATCGTCGTTATCACTTTCAGTTTTACTACTAATATTAAAGGTTAATTTACACTCAATACCCGAGATATTACATAAATGTACACGTAATTTCCCACCGATTTTTAGCGAATTATACGATTAAAACTTCCGAAAAAAATTAAAGGACAAATTTCCCGCCGGTATGGAAATACTTTATATCAAGACTTTATATAGATTGGCCAAAATAATCGTTTATTGGTTTTTAACATATCAGGCGTATTTTGAAATAGTTTAGGAATAGAAACTTTGACGTTTAACATATGCCTATTAATTACATATGATAAAAACTTTAATATCATAGTTATATAAACTAACGATACCTCTTTTTCGAAAATAATAAGTTAATAGCGGCGAAATAGCGTGTTGTCGAAATGTTAAGCCTCTAAAATTATAAGCTAATCGAAATATTAGCTAAAGGTATATAATTTGACTTTAATAGATTATTTATCTGTACTTATGGTATCAAGGCTAAAAACGGCACTTATGTTAGCCTACGTTAAAAAAGTAAAGTCACGAGCCTAACGATTATCAATAATGCCGACGAGGCAAAATCACAAAGATACCTAAAATAAAAGATATGTACGGCTTATATTACCACGCTATACCAACCGAAGGTATTGTACGACCTTTCTATTGCAACGTTAATACCAGATCAATATGAAGAAGATTTTGACAAGCTAAACAAAAGGATTGCATCGCAATGAAACCACTTGGAAATAAAGAATAACATAGTTTCGGTAGATTGAATAAAGGCGAAGCTAATAATGTTTAAAGATAAATTATTTGCCAATGATACTAACCTCCTATCGCAAATCGTCTTCCTAATAATACTTGTGAATAAATAAAAGTTAAAAGGGTAATTTAAAATTATCATAAACGTTATACATTAAATTTTGATTAATTTTAAGCATATAATACGAAGTGTACTGGTTTCAAAAATCTACGGCATAATAATGGGCTTTGATATCGGTATGATTGTTAACGACATATTAAGGATTATTACTAAATATATTAAACCACCTCTGATACCTATAGTAGTGTATACTAGCTCCCCAAAACTTTACGAATGCCTATTCAAGCTAGGCATAACTAATAAAAAGCGCCTAATAATGGATGTAATAACATTGAATAAGGTATAAAAAGCCCGTGAAATCGATAAGTTCCGGTAAATTAACGGCAAAGATAACCTCGTTAACGCTATAACCAAAGCTCCGCCTAATAGCACCCTGAAAAGGTTTGTAGATAGTAATACGTTAATTATACGAATAGAAGGTTATGTGGACGGTTTGACACATGATGTAAAGGAATAGAGATACCCTAGAAAACTTAAAAACTATTAGTATAGTAATATTAATGGCAATGGTAACAAAGGTATTAATATTAGTAATTTAAATCACTAGCAAAAGGTACGTATGTGGTATAATACGTGATATTTACAGGTCTATGGTACAAGACTTAAATATGAGAATTGAAGAACGGAGATCTTGGAGGGGTAAAGCAAAAGGATCATAAGGGGCCGTAATTAAAATCAATTTCATTATAGATTGATGGGAATTAATAGGGTTCTAGCTTGTTTTTGGCTTGTGGATTAAGATGGGATTTCAAAGGTTGCCAACAATTGATGGTAAGCTATACTAGCATACAGACAGAAAACAAAAAGCCGCTAGTATTAAAATAGTAGTTAGATATAGTACAGTTCAGTCAACTTTACTGTAATTAAAGTTGATTATACTTACTGCAAATGAACTGTAGTTTGTGGGATTTGAATATACTGATTGCAAGTGCAGTGTAATAGGTGCCCACTTCAAAGTAGAGTACAGGCCAAAGCGTTTGACCATACAAATTAGTGTGCAGACCGGCTAGCAGTCTGCCAAACTAAGAACCAACAATCAACAAACATTAATGCAGAACTAGTTACTTCAACCACAGTAATTCTAATCAATTACATTACAACAATAAATGCCTACCAACATTTATTGTACTTAAACCGGTTAACGAGGAGCGCGCTCTCGCTATAAGCTACTATCATTTTCTACAAATCGTTGTGTATAACACGCTTTCAAGGCCAAACTATACGTTTTATTTAGATACAAGTATAATTAAAAATATCATCGCTTAATATTAGCTAAATGAATACTTTATCAACTATATTGACTCGAACGTTTCGTAAACTAAATATCAAATAATCTTAAATATTATAGAACCTAACAAATAGTTTAACACTAAAATTCGCTAAATTATTATTACCTCTAGCTATAAATCTGATAAAACTTCTAACTTTGGTTAAATAATAGCAAAACCTTAAAGAGTAAACCTCCTAAATATTAGTATCCTAATATATAATAACTAGCTTACACCTTATAAAACGGATACTTTAATATCGAAAAAATGTTATCCGCTTCAAAAATAACAATTTCGAGGTGCTATTCTTAGTCTAAAAAACAGTCACAAATTCAATAATACGTAAACTTATTACTAAAACCATAACTAAAATATTGCTACCTGAGAAAACTATACATCTTCAGGTTAAATACATTAATATTCTCCAAAACCTTTTATTTATATTTACTATTTAATATAATTACTCATTAAACATATTTATGGATTTAATTACATCTTACATTATATAGCTTTATAATTATAATACCACGGTTATAAATATTTTCAAATACATCCCTCTCGGAACTATTATAGAGTGTAAATATACGTTATGCGTTTACACTACTTATAATAGCGCTATAAGAATACTATTATAAACTGTAGGAGTTAGAAATATAATATCCGAGATTACTCACTCTATTTATAAAACCTTTTGGATTTTATTAGTAACTTTTATCGGTACAAACAACTTGAGCTCCAAAATTCTGCCTATAAAAGCCGAATTCTAATTAAACTCTCACAGTGGAAACAACGAAAAGAACGCAGTCTCGCTCAGTTCCAGAGACTCTTATCAACTCATAGTCTAATACACCATTCCTAAACATTGTCGTCGGCCTTATTCAGTACTCTAGACGAAAATCCATGGAAAAGATCCAAGAATTTATGTAAAATACGCGAAAGCCCGATCTTGTTAATTAATAAGATAAGTGTTGTTTTAAGAATTTTTTTACTTCCTTCAATATTTAAACTCCAGATTATACACCAAATATTAAAAGCTAATTATAGTGTACATATCCATAGAATAAAGACTATTAAAGCCTTAAAATTCGCAAAATTTTGCAATAAATTCAATAATACTGAACATAATTTTAAGCCTATCAAATTCACTTTCAACCAAATAATAAAAGTTTTCGTTGGTAAGCCTTAGACGTTGCAACGTGTCGATTCGATTGATCGAAGTAACAGGTGTATTGCAGTAGTCAGATGGTAGATGTATTGTTCTAGGTTTGGCAGACCGCTAGCTGGTCTGCATTGTAATTTTTATGTCCAATTGCTTGGCCTATGCCCTAGAGTGAAGTGCAGTGTACTGCACTCGACTTATATCCAATGTGGTAAGCCCGCACAAAGCAATACACTCAACTTGCAGTATAGTATAGTTAACTTTACTGTAAGTAAAGCTGACCTACTGCACTGCATGTAATACTATTCCAATACTGGCAGCTTTTTAGTTTGTGCGCGTACGCCAGTATAGCTAACCAATCTTTTCCGGTTACCACTAAATTGCCTTCTCATTAACTGGCTAAACCCCTGTCAATTCCAGTTAACCCCTATACTGAATTGTAGCTAATTGCATATAAATTGACCCTATTTGATCTCAATTGCTCCGTTACCTCGAGGTCCGAGTTTATCAACTCCTATAAAAAGTTTTTTCGATATAGTCCTTCGTAACTTTAACTGTGCCACTCAAACAGTTCGCCATTATTAATCATCTAGTAGTCTTTCAATTTGCCAGCACATCCTTGTCTGCCGTCATGTGATCCGGGCTTTCCGGACGGTTTATGCACGTAGCCCTTAATACGTATAGTTAGCCTGTTGCTGTTTACAACTTTTTTCAGGGCTTTATTTGGCGTGGCCTTAGTTATAGCATTTGTAGGATTGTTTTTGCCATCGATTTATTGGAACTCTTCAATTTCACTCTTTTCGTAGGCTTTATGGAATGCTATTACGTCGATTATCAGGCGCTTTATACTAGTGGTTTCGAGCTTTAAAAGGTATTCGAAGAGGCTCTTTGAGTTGATATAGATTACTACCGGGATAGGAGGAATCCGTAGCTGCTTGGTAATATAGTTAGGGGTCTCCTATAGTGTTATGCTCACGTTAAAGCCCGTTATTATGCTGTAGATCTTCGAAGATAATACGTTTCGTATAATCCTTTTACACTTAACGAAGGTTTAATAACATAGGTTATCGATAATGTTAAATTGATCTTCCCACCTATTTTCGTTAACAAAGGTTATTAAAAAGCTGATCTGTAAAGACAAGTCGATATCATTTGTAAAGAACCCATTCGTGAAGATTATTAGCTTAGTATTTAAGGGGTAGATTGACATTATATTAATTTGACGGTTTAGGTTTCGCATTTTCGATTTTAACCTCTTATTTAGTCGATTGAAGTCTTTATCCGTTAGTGTTTATGCTTATGCCGTAATCAATAAATCGTATAAGGTTTCAAGTTGATATAGGGTGGTAATATAACTACCCCTTATACGTTATTTCAAGTACCGTTAAGTTCTGGCCTTATTAGTCTTGTCGATTATGGTAAAAATAACGCTCTGGCACTTTTAGTAGAAACTTAGGCCAGCATTAATACCAAGTATACGGATTGACGATCTATTAAAGTTAAGTTAATTGTTTTCCATTAACGTCATCACCGGCTTGCAATTTTAAAACTTAAAGTCTTCTATCGCTTACTGTTTTAGTATTATAAAACTAGTTGTTTCGACGAAGAGGGTATTGTTAGTTTACATACCCATTATATCAAAGTCCTTCTTTTACATTGCCAATAAGTACGGATCGTATGTTAAAGACTTCATCGTTAACTTGGATTTAAAATGCAATTAGTAGGTTAGGAACTAGTGGGAGTTTACCTTAATTAATTTATATAGTTGTTTAACACACCGTATTACCATTTATAGTAGATAGATAGCACGTAGTTCCTACAGATATTTTAACAGTATCATCTTTCATAAATCCGTTGCTAACTGTATGTGGACTGACGTAATATTGCGACCATTAAATATAAACTTGCCTTTAATCCTAGCTACCAAACTTGTATTAGGGTAATTATTAAGCGCTGGTTGATTTTCTGAATCGTTGGCGATTACGTGAGGATTGAGTTTTTGCCTTTATCACCCTATCCTTAAACAATTAGTCGTAATTTTTTATAAGGTCGCCACATGGTCTTGCCTTTAACTTCGTAGATAATCATCGACTTAAAAATCATAACGTTTGGATTTTGAATATTAAGGTCAGTTTTCGGTACAAATTATATCACATTTTGAGTTAATAAGACGTCGATTTCGACCATATCGCTTTCTTTAAAGGGTTTGCTGGGAATCTTAATAATTCCTTATACTTTAAGTTTTATTACCAAGTTTTCGTTATTTTTCTCTTTCTTATTTACCTAAGTAGTACTATAAATACGTCCCGGTATGTATTTTTTTTAACATTCCTCTTCTTCAGGGGTTGTCCGCGCTGGTGGCGTTTCATTGACTTGTTGATAACGTGTGGAGGAGGTTCGTATTGGTTCGGTCGTTAATCTTACAGGATATTATTGTTAATAGCCCTAATATAAGGCTTAACTTAAGTAATTTGAAAAGATATGGGGCCGTTAATAGTTTTAACACCCATTTTATAATTTACGATACTTAATATCTTATATGGCCCCTTTCATTTACCCGGTTTTCGTCATACAAAGACTTTACTTTGTAGTTGTAAAGTAAGTACGTCGATCATTATAGGCCCGTTTCTGGTATTGAAGGCGTTATTAACTTGATAGCATGTCTATTTTTTTCGTAGTTCCCTTAAAGCTTTGTTATAATCCGTAATATGTCTTTGAGTACTTGAAGAAGGCGGAGATACGCTCGTTAGGCGTAGATACGCTTTAAAGATAAATAACGGTAACATCAGGTCGTTAGGGCCTATAGTATCGTTTAAGCCCTTTATTACTATTTGTAACCATGTTTTCGGATCCGTAAAACTTTTAATTTTTAACGTAAGGATATTATACGTTTGGCGAAGTAGGACGTGTGCCCTTTTAATCTTTTTAATGCTTAGTGGGATTTCACAGGTACCTATTCATATTAGATACCCATTATTTTGACATCTTTTTTAAATTCCACCGCTGTAAAGTTGGTACCGGTATCGTAGATAACGACGTCAGGTAAACTTAGGTATATATTAATTTATAGTATCCTTATCGTTTCTTATGTATCCTTTGCCAAAAGTAACTTCAAAAGCTTAGTTTCATAAAAAGAAATTGTTAAGTTAATATCGTAAAAAATATGTTCATTATCTAGGTAAAACACATTAAGAAAGATTTCTCAATTAAAGTCTTTATCGTTTTTAATGTAAATTTAAATTTCCGGGGAGCTTATATATACGTATAAAAATAATGGAAAGCCCTTCAATGGCTTTTAGGACAGAGTATTCTACATCGTTATTCCTTGCTGACTTTAGCATTTTATATAGTTTGTTAATAACTAAGTATTTAAAACGCCTGTATAGTTGACGAGTTTCTGGCTTCGTCAAGTTTAATACCACTATCTTCGGGCTTTAAAGATAAAAATATAAATGCCCCCACTTAAAGACGAGTGGAAACCTTTGACTATACTTAACTAACTCGTTTGCGTTAACGTTAAAATTAACGCCGAAAGTTTTTATATACTTTAAGTAAAGTAGGAAAGGGGTAGGAGATTTAAGGATGTAAAACGTAATCCTTATAACAATTTGGATTACTGTTGTCTCTAGTAACGATAGTTATTCGCGTAGGTTAAAGTTAACTTTAGCTTTGCTAGTATCGTAACGGTTAATTTGAGTAGCTATAGTGCTTTCTCTTTATAGTATTATATACTGTAACTAGCCTCCTATTAATTACCTTACCGCCCTAATATCCAGTATAATACCTTAAAACGTATGATTCGCGTAACAATTACAAATGTTAAAGGTATTTAAGGGATTAGGGTCGTGATTAAGGTAAAGGTAAGGGTTTTTACCACCTAAACGGTATAGAAAGGTATAGTCGGCTAGGTACTAGGCTGCCGTGCCAAAAGTAGTGTTTTCGTACCACTTAATTTGCTTAGGAACGTTAGCAACGTTGATTGGCTTATCGTCTTTAGTATTTATTATTTGGTTTAAATAATCTTATTCCGAAGTAGTAGTGTACTGAACGTGGTACGCTGTTCTTCTATTATTACGTTCGGTGGGGGGGTAGAGAGTTAACTAGTAGCTAACTTTACTATAGATTTAATATTTTCCCCACTACTTCAACGATAGTGTTTGCGATTAATAGTTCTATCTAAATCTTGATAATGTTAGCGTGGATGTTGTTTCCAGTTTAGGGTCGAGGTTAATAGGTATGATCTTAAGCGTTGTAGGCGCCCTTACTTACGGTCGACGTAGTTAACCACTATAAAGTCTTCCTTATTAACTTTAAGAAAGTTGCTGGCTTGGGAATATATACTGAACCAGTTAAGTGTAGGTGTTATTACGGTAGCAAGAGAGGAACGTAACTGGTTAAAAAAGCCTTTATAGGTGGCATTTGGGCGTTGTAGAGCGTATTCGAATTTACTAACATTCGTAATAGCTGCACGTACCTGCTCGCAAAGTGTGGCTTCGCTAGCGTAGGCTTTTCCCATTACTTTCTGACATATTATTAATTTGTTAAGTATTTGATTGATAATATCTATTGGTGATTTCACCTTTTTTTTTTTTGCTATTATTGTAGTCCACCGCGTAGTAGCCTAGTTTGTATGGTATTGTGTAAGGTGAACGTCGTGTTCGAAGTAGCCCTTCATGCCATCGTAGATTTCGTGGAACGTAGTGGCGCTCATCAGGAAGGTTAAGTAGAAGTCTTTGGCGTGACTTCTCTGTGTCATCCCAGATCTTGGCGAAGTCCGTTATTAGATTGTAGTCAATGTTAACCATTTTGACAGGTTTTAGAGGAAGATTGCGGTAGTTATCCTAGGCTTAGTTGGTGTTTCCTGGCGGTTTAAATTTTTGAGGCTTCTAGTCCCGGTATTGAGAATAATTGCCAGTTGCCTGGACTGAGGGGTAAAGTCCTATGTTAAGATCTGTAGTCGGCTTTTATGCGTAGGTAAGTCTAAAGGAAGAGGGCTCTTGAGGTGTTTGGCGATTATATTATTAAAGGTCGATAGGTCTTTGGAGGTTTTAGGAGGCCTAACGATCTTGCTTAATTGACTGGTGTAAAGCGTTAACGTCAATACTTTTTGTCGCGTTGGCAGCCTTTGCTTTATATGCTTTTTTTCCGTTGAAAGCGTACTCCACGTTATTACGGGGTAGCGTTAAACTGCTAAGTAGATTAATCGATTCCTTATCATTGGCACGTTAAAAGGCTTATCTTAGTTAGGGGTAAAGGGGAGGTCTTTTAAATTGTATGTAAAGGCATTAAAGTTTCTTTACTTCCTTTCCTTTAGGCCGTGGGTTTTAGGGGTATTTTTCAAGCTAGGCTAAGTTAAACAAGGTGTTTGCTAACCTTATAGAGATTTTTTTTGGAACGTAGATCCCTCAGCGTTTAAGTTTTTCCTTTAACTTGGATTTCACGGATTTTTAGATTTTCTTTCACACGTTAATGGTCCAGTCATCGAAGAACTTACGATATTTACGGAAAGCACGCTTACTACGGTCACGTTTTTTGCCACCGTCCTGGTTAACAATGTAGTGGACAATGAAGTTGGTAAGGTGTTCTTCGGTTAAATCTTCGTTAACATTTTCTCCCTAAAGTTCACTGTTATAGTGTTTGGTGAAGACAGGTTCAAATGATTTAACTACTTTTTTCCTTTCGAGGTCGGTAATGGCTTTAAATTTGGCGTTGATGGTAGATATTTTGAGGTTTTGTTTTATGAAGGATGTCTAGGCGTGTAGGGCGATAGACTTGGTGATCTTTAAGTGTAGGGACTTGGTGTTTTGACGTGAAGTCGCGTGAGGACTTGGTGACTTAGCGGCTTAGCGTGAGGTCGCGCAACGTAGCTTTCTCGGCGTGATTTGGTGTTTCGCTTAGAGCAGCGAACTCGACGATTAAAGTGGCGTAGAGAGTAAAAAGAGTGAAGAAAGGGCAAAGGTTTAGTCTGAAGGGTAAAGTTGAAGGTCGTTTGTTGTTGGTGGAAGCGAAGGTTATGGATTATTCGTCGTAGAAACTTAGTCGTTTTTCTTGTAGTAGTAACACCCGCAATAGTAATGACTTAGCTATTTGTTAATTTGCTAAACTTTGAGGCTTTTGAAAGTTAATTTTAATGTCTTTAAAAAGAATTAATAAAGATTTCTTATTGTTTTCAAGTAACGATACCATCGCTTACTTTCAGATTACCGTTGGGGACTAGTGTAACCAAAAAGTCTTCTCTGTTTTCCTGTCATTAGAGACTGACGCAGTACTAATAGAGGCCCTTCGCAAGAATCTTTCCTCTATCCTAGCCGCTGTTGTTAACGTAAAGCGTAACCAGAAAGTAGCTTCTTCTTCTACTTAGTTTATCTGTGCTTAATCTAGCAGGCAAGCACTGATTAGTTTTGGTAGTCCTTAGACGTTGCAACATTGTCGATTCGATTGGTCGAAGTAAAAGGTGTATTGTAGTAGTCAGATGGTGGATATATTGTTCTAGATTTGGCAGACTGCTAGCCGGTTTGCACTGTAATTTGTATGGCTAATTTCTTGTCCCGTTCCCTAGAGTAAAGTGCAGCGTACTGCCCTCGACTTACACCCAATGCGATAAGTCCGCACAAAGCAATACACTCAACTCGCAGTACAGTATAGTCAAATTTACTGTAAGTAAAGCTGACCAACTGCAATATATTTAATACTATATAACAGTTTCACTTATTAAGAGCTAATAAAATACAAAACTTCATGTTTACCGTTATCCAGTACCTTGATAAAACGAAGCTTTTCTAAATTAATAATTCGACGATCTATACTTCTAAAGTCGTATAAAATTTATTAACTATATTTCTCCATTCGCCTTACCGACTGTCATAATCTAAAGGAAACTTTATAGTATCGAAAAAAATTGCGTGATAATTAATTTCAAGCCTCGTAACAAATATACCATCTCCATCAACTATCCACTACATCTTCAGGCTATTATTATCAATCCTTTATAAAAAATGTTGTACGCTTCGATAATAAGTATAAATCTTTAATTACTCGTATATCCAAACTACTGAAATCAATATATCGTTAACATATATCAAGGACTTCAACTTAATAACTTGATACTAATAAACTTAATAAATATACTAACATTCGCATAAATAGTTATAAATTATGCCCCTAAGCCTAAAAAACTATTTTATTGGGAATTCATCGATAAAATTATTTTCCTTTTTGACAACTTTAAAAAATCACCAAAAACATTTGAATATTTTCTCTCCCTATTCATCAACGTTAAAATCTCCTGATCGACTGAAATTCTTATATAGAATTTCAATTTATCAAGTTACTCGGATTTTATATAAACGATTTCTTTCTCTCAATAACCCCTAAACGTTCTCATACCTTCCTAAATATTTCGTTCCCAACTATATTTAAAACATCAAAAACATACTTCAAAGCTACTAGTTTTCATGCCCAAAGATCCAATACTTTACCTCATTATCCAAATCATTACAAAAATTACGAACTTATTTATTAAAATTAGACTGTGAAGCTGAGTAGGTATAAAATAGTAATCGAAAAAAACTTATAAATTGCACTCAAAATACCAAAATTACCCTTACTAATTATAATAATGATGTTTTACTACTTTACAAAAATACTTATACAACAAATTACGTCTACATTATACAAATCCTTTTAAACTATTATTTTCATAAGTGAATAAATGTCTTAAAAAAACTTTCGTATTATACTTTTCCAACTTAAACCTAATTATATTTACAACCGCGTTAAATCTATTCTCGCTAATATTATTTACCCTTTTATATTTTTTTCATACATTGCTAATCAAATTAAAGCTCTATGATTTACCTTTGAAATACAAGGCAGTCTGTCTCGTCTAAGTATATAAACGTTTTAAAACTACTTCAATTAAAAACTCTGACATAATTATAGTTTTTATAAATAAAGAATTTACTATCAATATCATTAACAAAACTTCTCTAAATTCAATTTTTAGGGATTAGGTGAAGAAAAAACTCATTAATATTGCTTTTTACTTTATAGTATACAGTTTAAATATCGTTTATTTTTTTAAAAGGCTTAATTCAATACTAAATAACTTATCGTGACTTCTAACATTCGCGAACGAAAAGATTAATCTATTGAACAAGTACCTATACTTGTTGAAATTGCGAATGATTTCCCTAGAATGCCTAACAAAATTAATCTTATATTATATATCGCGGAAGCTGTTTTGACTAGGATATACGCCTCAGACTCTGGTCTATATACAGAAAAAAACCTATCTGGTGAGCGATTATCTCAGATTTTACTCAGAAACAGCCAGACCATAAGTTAATTGTTAAGGGTTTAAATGATAGTAATCTTTTTCGCATAGTTAACCATCTCTTTTATAATCGGGACATAACTAGTTGTAAAAGACTTATCATTCTCATCAAACTCGTTTAAAACGTTTTTATAATACTTATAATAATAGGTATGATTTTAGATTAAAACGCATAATAATTCCATTAAACGGCCTATTTTTTAGGTATAAATGGAAAATAGTAGAAGAATATTATCATTACCAAATTGACTGTAATTAAATACGTAATAAAAATTGAAAACTTGTTGGAAGTTTTTAGATAATTTAAGTGTTGGAGAAGTTTATATATACTATTACATAGATTTTATCACTAATTTATTATTAATATTATCGGTGAACACCCTTTGGATATTACTAAGTTATTAAAAGTTTGACATTATTATACCGGTTACTTACAAAACTTCGAAGGGTACATTTTTAGTAATTAGGTATACCACTTTTATAGTAGTTTATTAAACTGAAATTCTATATAGTTACTTAGTATTGTAAGATTGTATTTACCTAAGAGACATTATTTTCAACTGAAAAAGTAATTTCCCCCTCGTCTTTTTACAACCCTTATTTCTGGTATGGTATGCTTTACCAGATAAGTTAATGTAAAGATAATAGTAGAAGAGTTGTAGTAGATATTGAAGATAGACCGATTAAAGGGGGAAGAGGTATCCAGAGAGTGAATGCCTCAGGTAAGAGATTATAAGCTTTCACTTGAGCAGTAGCACTCTACTATACACTCTGCCAATCTCTCTTCTAGGAAGTAGCATTCTACCATGCACTTTACCAGTGCCCCTTCTGGGCAGTAGCACGCTATCACATACTCTGCAAGATTTAAAATTTCAGCGTGGCACGTTACCGTGAACTTTACAAGAGTGTAACTTGCAATGTAGCCGCTTACTAACTATAAAGAGATATGATAATATCCATACTTATAAAAAAGATTTAACACTAAACTTTACATAATAACAACCTATTATCCATGAGCCAATAAATAGATTAAAATAAAATAATAGGTTGTGGAATTAGTATTACTTTATTATATATTAATTATCCAGAATAAATATGCTTTAATACTATTTTTACATTTTAATCAAATATTAAAAACGTGAATTTTCATGCCATTAATATCAACCCTTACAAATACCTTTTCGGCTTTAAATAACGAGTTCCTATAACCTATATTGGTTCCTTCTTCGTCTCGATAAAGGACAAAAATTCGTTTTGTAAAGAAATAGATTTACCGTAACGCATAACTTATAATAAACATCTTTACTTAAAAATTGAAATATCGTTATAATAAACATTATCTTTAAATAAAATTTAACGTAGAATATCGTATTGAACTTTGTATTGAAGAATCCCAAAAACCTTCATATTGATAAAATATATTATCAATCTTACGTTTAAACTTATTTACTTTAGTTAACCGTATACAAAAACTAATGTATACATTCGATTTTCCTGCTAATTAACAAGTTTAATTTCCCGTTATCATTTAATACTTAACTCTTTACAATAAACTCGAAACTTGTCCTTTCGCTCATATACCATTACTACCTCAACTAATACAATATAAAAAACCATTTAAGGAAAATCAATAGGAAATTGAGAAAATCATGAACAAAAGTTTGGATTATCGTCGTCGTGTGAGAAACTAAATTCAATATTTGGTTCGTTAAAAGGGCTATAATTCGAAAGACAATGAACGTAAGGCTATGAAGGATTTTAAACATTGTAAGAAACTCATTAAAGTATATTAAAAATCTTTTTGCAAGGAATCTGTCTTATTATAAGGTTGTGTTATGAGAAGACTGTCTTATGAGAATCGCTTCTTATGAGAATAGTGTCGCATCTCACTTCTCGCTTCTCACGTCTCGTATCTCGCTTCTTGCGTCTCAAGTCTCGCGTTTCACGCTTCTATCATATATGTATACAATAAGGACATTACCTTTCTTTTGGTCACTAAGACTTGTTGTAAATTTTATGGGGGACGTACATAATAACTGTAATATTTTGGGTTTCAGAAGGCACATGTCTGTGCCTATATATTACTACAAGGCTCAGCTCCGCTGAGCTTTTAGTTCTAGTTTCTTCCTTTTCCTTCGTCAGAATACTACGCTGTTTCAACATTACTTTTCCGCTCTATATACTTAAAAACTACAACTTAGATTAGTAAGAAAAATAAAGATAATTAAGATTTGACTGTAAAACTTCGCGTAGAAAACATTATTAAAACCAAGGGAAAACCTTTTAAAGAAAACGATAAGGTCGAGATGAATAGACTTCTAATTTGAAAAGTAATAAAATTTGTATCTAAAACCGACTTTAACCTCCAAGATCCAATTGTTACGATCTTTAGGTTGAAAATAATATACGAGGACAAAAGTAAACACACAGGAAGTCCAAGCGAAAAGTTACATTTAATTGTTTAAGGATATGGTAATTAAAGAAAAGATTGAATTCTTACGCAATCGTCGATGATTGAAAAAATTAATTAATATTTGGTGGTTGTTTTAATAATGAGTTTTGTTGGTACGCGTGTAGGGCGACAATGTAACGTTAAAACAGTGTAGTATTCTGAGGATAAAAGAGGAATAAACTAGAACTAGAAGCGAAGCTCAGCGGAGCTAAGCATGTAGTAGCATAAGCACAGACAATGCACGTATTTTTGTACCTTCTTTACCCTTCCTTTTCCATGATATACCCCCTACATCATGTACAACAAGTTTACTAACTAAGATGTAAGTAAATTTTACCTTTTATAGTCGTAATATAATGCAAGCGTATATGTAGTTAATAACCAATTTATAACGGATAATTTTACTAGAATTACCATAGGAATTACGTACAATATCTTCTTTGGAAACGGTAATACAATGTATTAAGCTATTATATAAACTAGTGAAAATAGGTGTTTATTTATTATCGATATATTAATCGTATTTTCAATCGAGGTTAGGCATAAAGTATTTGATTTATAATCCGTGTTCATTTGTAACGCAAAAGGAAACATTTTGGTCTAATGGATGTACAAATTAACGATACATTTTCTGTTATAACGATTAATATTGTGGCATTAAAACAGTAGGCGATTAAATCATTCAAGTTCTTATAATATAACTCAGTTATAACTCTAACATAAGTCCATTAACTTAACTTTGCTGAATCGTTAATTCGTATACTTAGTATTAATACTTACTATAAATTCTGCCAAAAGAGCTAAGGTGTTGATTTGTATATAATTGATAAAACTCTCGTAACTGAGTCGTGGCGGTATTTGGAATAACGTTCTCGTAATGTTTCAATCGTTACTTTAGACTAATTCAGGGCACTTTAAGACCTTTCGATTACGATAGAAATATAAAACCCAACGGACGAAAATTTTAATAGGTTAAATAAAAGGTTAAAGTGGAAAATATGGAACCGAAAAGAGGGAACTGATCTAGTTCTAATTAAACTATCGTAAGCCAAATTGATAATTTTTACGAACGGTCCTTTCGAGAATAATATAAACATATTGTCGTAAATTGTATTCTTTATAACCCTCGTTGACGAAAATAAGGTAAAATTACTAGTTTGATATTGTAAAAAGACTAATTCATTATACTTCCGTTAAATATAAAAGAATTACGCGAAACGTATTAGCATCGAAGGTTTTTAGTATAATAGCCGGTTTTAATATAAGTATTGTTGGACTAGTAGTAATTGCAGTACAGTAAGTCAACTTTACTTACAGTAAAGTTGACTAGACTAACTACAAGTTGAGTATATTGTTTTGTGTGGGCCTTCTATATTGGCTGTGAGTCAAGTACAGTATGCACCTACATTATACTAGGGCACAAACCAAGCGATTAGCCATACAAATTACTGCAAGACCGGCTAGTGGTCTGCCAAACCTAGAATAATACATCTATCACTTGACCACATAATACTACTGTCACTTCGACCAATCGAATCGAAAACATTGCAATATCTAAAGCCCTACTAACACTAATCAGTATTTATTAAGTTAAGCACAGATTGGCTGGGTAAAAAAAGAAGCTACTTTCCAATTACGCTTTACGTTAACAACACCGGTTAGAGTAAAGGGAAGATTTTTGCGAAAAGCCTTTATTAGTACTGCGCCAATCTTCAACGGAAAAAAAAACAGAGAATATTTTTAGGCTGCGTCAGTTCATAACGGCAATCCTGAAGTAAGCGATGGTATCGCTATTAAAAACACTAAGAAATCTTTAACAAAGATCCTTTTTAAAGACGTTGAAATCGACTGTCAGAAGTCTTAAATTTCGGCGAGTTGGAAAACGGCTAAGTTAATAGTACTGCGGGTGCTACTACTGTAAAAACGAATAAGTCCTACGGCCAAAACAACAAACAACCTTCAACCTTTACCTATAATAACACCTTTCAATTTTTCTCTTTATACTAAACCTTTACCAAAACACCAAGTTTTTTTTCCCTTTACTTTACTTATTTCACTTTCTCTACGCCAATTTAATTATCATGTTCGTTGTTTTGAGCGAAAGAAAAAACACCAAGATTCGTCAAGTCGCGGCGAAAAAGCCACGTTGCGCGATCTAACACCAAGCTACCAAGCTTTTACGCCACTTTACATCAAAACACCAAGTTCCATACCAGTAAAAAACTTAAGATGGCACCTAATCAAAAGCGAATAAAGGCAATTGAATCCCTCGGACACCTTTTTTCAAAGCATTATAATAAAGAATTTTAGGGGTATGATATCGACAAAGACTTCATGGAAACATACCTGATTAACTTTATCGGTAATTATATCGTCGATTAAAACGGCGGTAAAAACTTTAACCGCTGTGACCGCGTTTTTCGTAAATACCGTAACTTATTTGATAATTAGATTATTAATATATAAAAGGCAATTTAAAGAAGTTCTAAGTTCAGGTTTAAGTCAGAATTTAAATGACAAGTGATTTACATACTAGTATAAGGTGTCATAAAGCTGGTACAAACCTTTTTTAACTTAGCTCAGCTTAAGGAATACCCTTAAGACCTACGCTTTAAAGGAAATGGTTTCGAAAAACCTTGACACCCCTATATAAGTTTTAGGGGACATCCCCTTTACCCCTAGCTAAATTAAGCCTTTTTATGCGTTGATGATAAAGAATCAGTTAACTTATTTAATAGCTTAACACATTTACGTAATAACGCGAAGTACGTTTTTGATGGTGGTAAAGCACTTAAAGCAACGGCTGCTAACGCGGTAAAAAGAAATGATGTTGCTGCCTTCCATCAGTTAATTAAAAAAAACCGTTAAGTTTCTCAAAACCTTTAAGCTCCTATTATATCTTAGTCATATAATTAAAATTGCCAAGTCTTTTAAATTCCTCTTTACAACAGGTTTACCTAAACATTTAGACCGATTACAAGTTCTACCATAGGATTTTCTTGTTTAGGTTAGACGACTAGAAATTACCTTGAATACTGCAGGTCGAAAGCTTTGAAGCTTAAATTACAAGAAAATACCAATAAAATTTTTAACGATTATCGAAATCCTTCTCCTAAACCTAGTAGAATAGTTGATATTAATTTCAATATTTCAAAGGACTTCGTTAAGATTTGAAAAAAAAAAATAAAAAAAAATATGATGGAAAGCCTTTTAACTTTTTCTATACAAAGATATTATCTTTTTCAAATATTGACAAGTAAATGAAGATTCCTTTTTTTGATTTTCACTCACTATTTTCCAGAATCGTTATAAGGTATACTAAATATTACTACTTAACCTTACCAACCCAAGTAACTACTTTTCGCGAAGTTTACGATAATATAAAAAACTATTTGGAATAAAACGTTCACTTTACCTAATATTATATAGATTAGGCTACTACAAGGTAAACTACGGTAATAGCGAGGGAAAAAAAGAGTAACTACCTGTAGACGTACTAAATCAAATACTTAATAAGTTAATGTTATACTAACAGGTAATACGGACAGCCTACGTTGACGAAGCTACACTTCACGAGCAGGTACAGGTCGCTATTACAAGTGTTAACAAGTTTAAATACACTTTATAACGGCTAATTACCATTGATAAAGGCTTTTTTAGCGTTTTGAACTCCTCGTTCGCAACTTTAATAATATCTATAGCAAAATCGTTTAATATATACCCCTAATTTAACAAATTCCTTAATGTAAATAAAAAAGACCTTGCGATAGTAATTAACATCAACTGTAAATATGGTTATAAGCGTTTATAACTTCCAAGATCCGGCCTAACCGCCTTAAACTAAAGGAAATAGCCATGTTAACGCTAATAGGGCCAAAATTTAAGCGGACCTATTAACTGGAAAATCTATCGTCGTAATAATAACGAAAGTTTTGAGATTTTTAGTAAGTTTAGTTATTAGTTAACACGCCACCTACCCGCCAAACGTAATAATACAAATGTGACATAATATATCTAAGACTATATTACTTTCCAATAAAACTATTTAAAATATATCGTAAGCTTTAAGGGTAATAAGGTTATTAACAATAACGATGCCCTTAAGCAAATTAGGTGGTACAAAGATATAGCTCTTAGTACGACTTAATAATTAGTCGACCACGTCTTCTTATACCGTTTGAGCGATGAAAATCCCTACCTTTACCTTAATTAAGCCTCTAACTCCTTATATACTTTCATCTTTGGCAACCGTTACACGGACTATACGTTCTAGGATATTATGTTGGACACAGAGGCAGTAAAATACGTAACAGAAAATTGTTCGTAATATGTAGCGTTGCAAAGGGAAAGTATTACAGCGACTGAAATCAATCGTCACGATGTTAATAAGGCTAAAGTTATCTTCAAACTAGACGAACAACTATAGTCACTGAGGATAACAATAATTTAAATTATTATTGGATTAATTACATTACACATCATCAAATCACCTACTTTTTTCCTTCTTTACTTGGATAATATGAATAATTTAGGTGTTAACGTTAACGTTAACTCTGAAGAATTAGTTAAAAACGGCTGAAGGTTTCCTTTCGCTTTTTAGTAAGAGTATCTATAATTTTCTTTTAGAGCCTAAAGGCAATGATATTCAACTTAACGGAGTTAGAATTACGTTGACTACACCGTCGTTTTAACCACCTAACTATTGACAGGCTATATAAAGTTCTAAAATCCGCAATTCATAGAAATATAAAATACTTTACTTTGAAAGTCATAAAAAAGCTTTGTAGCTTCTACCAAATATATACCTAAGCCCCTGAAATATTAAAGTTTATATAAATAGACGATAAAGACTTTAACTACGAAATCTTAATTAATGTATTTTACTTAAATAATAAGCCTATTTTTATGTCGTTAACTTTGTAAACTTTTTTCACAGAAATAAATTTCTAGAATACTCATTAGTAAAGGATACGTAAGAAATAATGAGAATATTATAAATTAACACGTACTTAGGCTTACCTAAAGTCGTCGTCTACGATGCCAACATCAACTTTACGGCGGCAAAGTTTTAGGAAAATTCTAAGATAATAAAAATCCAGTGTAAATAAGTACTTATAAAGGTTTACTAAAGTATTAGAAATATTAAAAGGGTATACGTATTACATCGCCTAATGTACAATGTCTTCATGCTATAAATTAAAAACTTCACAAATTTGAAGATATTCCTTTAGATGACAGTAAAGAGCTTCAATAATACTGTAGGCCCTGAAGAACTAATACCAACCCTACTAGTTCTTAAAGCATACCCACGCCTAACAAAAAAATCTTCATTATTAACAAATACTCAAAAGCTAACCATAACTTACGATAAAGCATTAAAGAAACTGCGGAAGGAATCGGCACGCTGCTAAGTCAACGATGCCTTCAACACCATAAACGGCTCCACAATAATCGATGTACTTGTTTTGCCGTTACAAAGTAAAGTCCTCATATAAAGGGAGCCGGGTAAATGAGAAAACCCATAAAAAATCTTTTATATCACCAACGTTAAAGTAGTTATTAAAACTACTAATAGCCCCGTAACGTTCCGTATTACCCAGGTTAAGCCTTATATTAAGTCAATCAATGATGAGGACCTTTAAGCTAAACAATCGAGCTAATACGAACCTCCTCCACACGTTATTGATAAATCGATAAAAAGCCGCGGATACGGACGATACCCGAGAAGTAGGAATGTTGAAAACGAGAAATACACATTGGGTTGCATTTAAAATACTTGCTACGTAAGTAAAAAAAAGAAAAAGATAATCAAAACTTAATACTAAAGCTTCGAATATAAGATATTATAAAAACTATCGAGGAACTCTTTAAGGAAAGCAAGAATACAGAGATGAATAGCCTACCAACTCGAAAATTTATATAATTTATATCTAAGGATGATTTTAACCTTTAAAACCCAAATTTTACGATCTTGAAGTTGAGTATTATCCATGAGGTCAAAAGTAAAACTATAGGGCGGCCGTACGAAAAGTCACGCCTAATGTAAAGAGACTAATGCCGGATCTATCGCTCAAGGTGGTCGGATTCTATCTATAAACCTCTATGAAGAAGAAGGAAAGAGAAGTTACTGCTAGAGAGCGGCTATGAAGCTAAGATGATGCAATCCCCTCCCCAGTCATGTGACGTGTGGAAGCGTGTCCCTAAGCGGCTTCCTACCTGATTTAAAGCATCGTAGGAGCGTGTAAAACTACCAGGGTTGGATCTCTAGTAATACTAGTCAAGCACTAGTCTGTAACATTACCCCCAAAGACACTCCTCTCCCCCCCTTTTTCCTTTTCTGTTTTTTTTTTTGTTGTTATGTATAACGCCGTAAGTATCAAAAAGGTAAGCGCGTCTTTTAGACTGTTACGGTTCCGTGTGAAAGGTATTAGGCCGAATGTTACGTAAAAGATACTCTAATACCCCCCTTATAAATAGTTCTTAAACTTCCAGTTTTTAAAACAAAACTTCCTTCGTTCTTTAACCTTTAACCTTTTCATGTAAGATCAATACTTTTAACCTTTAATGTAATACTTATCTTGTAGTATTGGTACTTTTATTCCTGTAGTTTTTACAGTCGTTACCTTTACCCTATAACTCCTTATATCGTTACAATAAATCCCTAACTTATTACCAAAGTAGAAAAGGTTATTAAAGATATGAATTATATACTCCGAAGTTTTTTAATCCTTACTAACGGGTATAAAGTTCCTTATGTTACAGGCTATCGATATATACTCCGATAGGACTCGAAAATAAACGTATTTCAAATGTATTTACAAAATAGCGTATAACCCTAAGAAATTCTACCAAAAGACTAAGGGAAAGTGGTTCTAATATCTATAAGAGAACAGTTAACGAACGGCTAGATATTGGCGTTCGGAACCACCTTTATTCCGTTGGAACTACAAGTCATAATTTTATTATACTTATATGCCGTTAAATCTTAACTCCGATATAAATAAAATCGTTAAAGATTTTTTTTAAGATTATTTTGCACTCAACTTTTAAGACCGGGATAAGTTTACGTTTTATAAGCCGTTTCATAGGTGTTAAAAAGCGGTCAAAAAGCGAATAAACTTAAGTAATCGTCATGAAAAAGGCTATAAAAGTATATCGCGTTACAGAACGTAAGGTTGATATCCGAGGCTGGTCGGTTTTCATTTCTGCTACTCCTATGAAATCTAGAGGTCTACAGGCCGTACAGTTAATAAATAAGGAACGTGATGTTTAATTAAGTTCTTTGTAACCAAATAAAAACGTAAAAAATGTAGCTAACGAATAGCTAGGAAGCGTTATTAAAAGTGACATAGAAGTTTATTAAGATTTCGAAATGTATTAATACTCAATTGGGTCGTATAAATGCGAAATTAAATTAACTTGTGAAAATAGGTAAGAAATTGTTAGGTAAGAACTTAAATTATTATTTCGGGGATATATTTAGGTAAACCCGGTCGCAGTCGTTCGTTTTTTGTCTTTTTCAATATCAATGAATTTATTTGGTACCCGTTCGTTAATAGCTTATTCTTTCCTCTGTTTCGAAAAGTAAAGTACAAAACTATACCCGCTTACAGGTTAGGCGTAAAGATTTATCATTATATTTAACTGGTTTGTAACGCAATTCGAAGATATTAAATGTTACGGTATTATAAAAGTTTAAAAATTGTTTTTACGTTAGGGGTATATAACCTATTTGCTTAACTAAAACCTGCCGTTTCGATTAATTATCAAATCGGATACATTTGATTTAAGGTTTATTATTGGTTTGTAATATACTTTCGACTTGATATTTCGGTTTTAACTTATCATCGTCGTTTTTAGCGATTATAACTTACGATTAAAAGTCTCGAGTTTACTAACTTAAAAGCGGATCCGAAAACGTTTATATAAGTTAATTTATATTTAATGGGAAATATTTTTTTCTCTAGTATATTAAGTTTGATAACGTGAAAGTTAATTACATGCGTTCTTTACTATTTCTTGTGAAGCTAGCTTCATTTCTTTAAGAATTAGTTTAGCTTATAGTTTTGAAGTAAAAGCTTAATGTCTTCGCTAATTTGAAAACGTTTTAAGGAGGAACGTTATTTATTAGCGGCTTTCATATACGTTATTACACAACTATTATTACAACTTATACGAATTCCGTAACTTTGCGGATCTATTAAATAAAGTTTTTAATCTTTACGAGAAATATTATGACCGAAACGAAAAAAAAGTTATACCGGTTATATAAAATCGATAAAATAATTATAAGTTATAAAAATAAGTTAATATTAGTAATAGTCGTATCCTTATTGTTTAGTATTATTTAATAGCCGGATAATGAACGGTTTTGATCGAATTACGTGTAAACAACGAGTAAACGTAAATATATAAGGATTTTCTAATTTACGCGTTCGGTTACACCGTTAACATCGGGGTGAAAGGTATTGTTTAAGCATTGTTCCACCTCGAATAAGTCGTAAAATCGTTTTCAAAATCTACTAGTCCAATTTAAACTACGGTCATTAACAAACATACGCGGAAAACCATAAAATCGCTAATAACAACTTAAAAATCACTTTATATAAGTTTCAACGTTTATATTAATTATAATTTCGAGGGTAACAACCTCATTTAGGTGGTTCGTAATAATTATAATGTAACGTAAGTTACTAATGTATTCCTAGGGTAAATCAACTATAAAATCGAAAATAAACTCGTTTTAAAAAGGTTCGAAAACTAGAAGGGGTTTAAAAAACCCTTTTCGATGGTGTCTTTAATAGGTTATACGGCTAAAGACTTTGTAGTTACGGAAAAAACGGCGGACCGCACGATATAAACCTGGTTAAAAGTACGTTTTGGAAAAAATGAAGATGATAGCGTCACGGCTTAGGTAGCTGGTAAAAAGTAAATCGTAGGTAGCTTAAATTAATACGGTAGTAAACGGCTCGCAAACAAATATCTAAATACAGTCGCGAAACCATAAAACTCTATTATCGTTTACCAAAAATTCCCAAATTAAAACATTTAATATATGGTCGTCGTCAATACGAATATCCGTTAGTAAATATCGGTCGCTTATACGTATCGTACGTATTAGTCAGGAGCAATTAATATCGCGTATAATAATGGTATTCTAATAACTTTAAAAATCGACGTTGGTAAAACGTTTACGGTCTTTCAGAATTGATTTGCTGGCGATAATTAAGCAGAAGACGTAAATATGTGGAAGCGATTTAAAAGGGGATTATTTGGGGCGTAACAATTGAAGTTTTTGGCCAAAATAACGTAAATCCGAAAAGTTCTTCAGAATATCTTGGTTTCATTATAATAAAGTATCGAGTCGCGTATAATTTATTACTTACCGAATAACGTATATCTTTTCTTGGTTTATACGTATAACGACGTTAATTTTGGTAAATAATTTTAGGTATTTGGTTTTTTAAACACCGAATCCGTATTTAAAAAGGTTCAAGTTAAGTTTTGCGGTGTTGAGAACGTTAAGGATTTATTTAACCTAGACTATATATTGGTCGAAAATACCTTTAAAATAATAGAAGATTTCATCGAGGTAAACAAAAAAAAATATTAAGAAAAGATCGTAAAGAATTATTAATATACCGTTAAAAAGTAATAGAAGTGTTAAAAAGCTGAAATAGGAAATAAGTTATTTAAAGAGTCTGAAATATATACAAAATACAATTTTCCATTCGATTCCCTCTTTAATACGAAGACTTTAAAAAGTGGTTTGAATATTTAGTTTAATAACTTACTTAATTTGCGAAATATTTATAAACGTCCTTTTTGTAAAAGAAAGCTAGTAATGATCTGCCTTTGTAATAACATTAAGCCGGCAGTAGTTAATACAAAATCGTAACCTATTTTCAGGTTTTTTAACTGAAAGTATTGAGGCGCCCACCAAAATGCTATTTACCCGAATATAACCTTAATTAAGTAATCCGGTTAATGTTTTACGTAATAGAAAAAAATCCTTACACAATTTACTATATAAAAGACCCTATAGTACCTTCAAAGATTAGCCCTGGTTATCGTTATAAAAAACGATTTCGTAATCCGTTTTGAGGAGATGAAGGGGTAATTTATCGTTAAGAACTTTATTGAATAAGGGGGCGAATTCGTTAAAGTTAATAGGAAGTTTTTTGTAAACGGAGATAAGTGGTTTTGGGGTGAGTTATTTATTAATATTTTTTTAAAAAAACGGCCGCGAGTTGCGTGGTAACGACTCGATTTCTACGGGCCTATCGTGAAATAACGTGAAATGTAACGGCGCTTATTCCTTTCAACGCTTTTTAAACGGGCGCAAACTCCCGTTTCTAAATGCGATAATTACCAGTTCGTTTTAAAAGTAATATATATTTCGTAACATCGTAAGTAACTTATTAGTATTTCATTCAAATTTTGTTTAAAATAACGTTGTATTATAAGTAGGGGATGATATATGTTTATATTTCGTTGCGATATTTATCGAGGTCGATATTTAATAATGTTATAATGGAAATAAGTCGTAAAAGAAAACCGGGCACGTAATACGTAGCTTCGCCAAATGATCGTAGGGGAATAAGAGAACGCGGTAACTTGAAACGATTAGTAAACCATTTATTCGTAACTTTATGACATTTATAACTTATATTTATTAGAACGTAAATAAAACAAATAAGATTATAAAGTAAATTTACTATAAACGGGAAGTTTCTTAAAAGTTAGGATAGAGTTACTGGTTCGAATTAAACCCCTGCTAATTCTTATACACGACTGTGTATAGAAATTAAGTTTTTTTCTTTTCGAAGTCGTTAAAATCTTCGGCCGAAGTAAAATAGATTTTCATAACGGCTTTAGCATTAAAGCCGTTTAGGCGTTACTCCGGGTTCTATGGGTAGGTATGGATGTGGTATCTATTCGTATCGTAGTGTAAGTATAGCTCAAAGTTTTTACAGCGTGAAAATTCTGAATGAATAACCTAGGCGACGCTCTGTTTAGAAGCGGTTCGAAAGGTGTTTACGCTAATTATGATAATATCGCCCTAATTATCCCGAGCGAGCACGTTTCTATTGTTATTTTTTCTATAGAAAACGCTTCTAATAACAATAGTACCAGTACCATTGTAACGAGTACGGAGATTATAAAAATATTTGTCGATAAGTTAAATACGGGTAACCTATTTATTGTAATCCGTCGACATATCGAGGGGGAGTAACGTATTAGTAAGTATATTATTGATAACTCCTTTTAATATAGCGAGTTTAACGGCAGATTCCTAGGTTATACCGCTAACTTTCGCAAATAAGGCTTTCCAAACGTTAAAAAAACCGTAAAATAGTTTATAAGCTCCCTATTTTATGTTTATAAGTCGAGTAATAATTACTTTAACCGCATCAGGGTTGTAGTAGTAGACACGAAGTATAATTATAAAGGCGTTAGTGTCGCTAATGCCGCCGTCGCCTCCACGGGCATAGCAACTTTTTATAACAGTTTTCGCGAAACCTTTTAACTATTAAAAAATTACGTAAAAGTAATTTTTCTTTATATCGATAGATTTTTAGTTCCGATATAATTTACGCATTATCGTAATCTTTTATACCGGAAATCGTAACTTGACACCGGAAAACTTAATCGGTTAATTGAAAGATTTAAGTTTAAGTCGTTAACGCCCGTCAAAAAGGGCTTTAATATCGTAATCGAAGTTCAAGTAGTTTAAGTTATTGTTATTCAGGGAGTTAGCGCGGGTTTCAATAAAAAGCGGTATAACAATAACGTTTTTCGTAACATACGTGTGGAAAACCTTTTAAAGGGGAAATTAACCGGAGGATATAGGCGTGCTTACAGCTTCGAATTATCGGATTATATTCGTTAAAGCGTTTAACGCGTCGATATTCCTCATTTTAAGTATAAGGCATATTTTCGAACGACTTAATCCTGTTTAATAAATTTTACACGTAAGACGTCGGTAAAACGTTCGTATTAAGCTGTAAGATGGTCTTGTTAATTCTTTAAGGCGCTTTAAAGCTACTCCTTAACTCGCGCGTTAAGGAATCGCTTTCAAAACTAGGGGTCTAGATTTTGTGGATCCAAGGATAAAAATATAGCTTTAGGTTATAACCGTTAAAAAGAAACTAAAACACCATTGAAGATAAATCGAGGTTTATATATAATGGGACTAAGGCCGGATATATTACTTAAAGTAGTCGGATTCTATCTATAAATCTCATAAAAAAAGAAAAGAAAAGTCTCCATTAAAGAGTGGCTATGGAGCTAAAATGGTGCAACCCTCTCTCCAGTTATGTGACGTATGGAAACGTGTTCCCAAGAGGCTTCCTCCCTACTCTAGAGCATCGCAGGAGCGTGTAGAACTACCAGAGTTGGATGCCTAATGATACTAGCCAGGCACTAACCTGTAACACCTAATCACTTAAGTATACAATAATAAAATTAAAGACTAAATCCTCACGTAATCTCTAACTATTCAAAATATGAGCTAAAGTTTAGTAGTTACTTTAACGGTAAGTGTATTAGTTAAAACTAAAGGCAAGTTTATGCTTAATAACTAAGATATAACATATTTATATACATAATCAGCAACTGACTTTTAATGAATCGTCTTACTAGAATTACTATAGAAATTACGTACTGTATGACCTTCGGGCCCTTTGGGAACGGTAAAAAAAGATATTAAAGTATTTTTACTGCCTAGCTAATGAAAATTTATATTGGTTTTTAAACTATCAATCGTACTTTAATTCATGGCTAGACATATTATTTTGAATATTCGACCTGTATCTATTGTTAACTAAAAAAAAAAAAAAAAACCTTTGTCCTAATAGGTATATAAGCTAATGATACCCTTTTTGTTAAAACGGATAGCTTTTTAAATTGAAATAATAAACGATTAATGACTTTAAGTTTTAAAATTAAAAGCTAGTCATGATATTAGTAAAATGTAACCAACTTAACATTAATGAATCGTTACTCTGTATACTTAGTATTAATACTAGCTTGAACATTCGCCAAAAGGCTAAGGCGCTAATGAATCCACAATCGATAATACTAATGTGGTTAGAGCTAAACGATATATAGAATAGCGTGCCCGTAACAGCTACATCGCTACCCTATGTGAACAGGAAGCCTTTTACAACCTATTTATTACGGTATAAATACAAAACTTAATAGATAAAGATTTTGAATGGCTAAATACAAGGCATAAATAGCAAATACGGAATTTGAATCGAGGGATTAGTATAATTATAATCGACTTTCCGAGGGCTAAATTAATGATTTTTACAGAGGTATTTTTTAAATAACAATTTCGACTTACCTTTATTAACCGGCTTCATAATAACTATCATTAATTACGATGGAATGGAGGATTAGTTTAGCATTGTTAGGAGCCTGATTTATTGAAACTTCATCAAATTTCAAAGATTTATATGAAGTGTATTAACTTTAAAGGTCTATGGTATAATAACAGGCTTTAATATAGGCATAACATTATAGGAGACCCTTAACGTTATTACTAGGTAGTCAAAAATCCCTCCGATCCCAGTGGTAATTTATACCGACTCGAAAAGCCTATTCGAATGCCTTTTTAAACTTGAAACCACTAGCGAAGAAACGTCTGATGATCGACGTAATAGCACTTCGCAAAGCGTAAAAAAGTAGTGAAATCTAGGAGTTCCGGTGGATTAATGGAAAAGATAATCCTAATAACGTTATAATAAAGGTATCGCTAAATAAGACTATTGAAAGGTTTGTAAACATTAATGGACTAACCAAATATATTGAGGGCTACGTTAATAAGCCTCCCAGTAAGGCTTAGTCACGTGATGGAAGTCAGAGATGTGTTGAAAAACTAAAACACTATTAGGGGACCAATAATGGCGACTTGTTTGATTAGCACGGCTAAATTGAAGGTTTGCATAAGCTTAGGGGGGGGAACTTTTTTGTGGGATTTAATCCAGTTGGATCTTAAAGCCGTAAGGTAAAAGAAGGCAATCGGAGTTAATTTAAGTTCAAATAGATGCAATTTAATATGAAAGTAAACTAAAATTAACAGGGGTCTGGCAAGTTAATGAGGTCACAATTTAAAAACTACCGGAAAAGACTAGTCAATTATATTGGCGTACGCATATAAATTAAAAAGCCGTTAGTGTTGAAATAGTAGTAATTGCAGTATGATATTGTGAGAAATATTTAAAGTGGGTATCAAATAGTCAAGAATTCCAGTTATTCTGGTGGTAATTTATACTAATTTTAAAAGCTGGTTTCAATACCTTTCGAATTCGGAATCACTAACGAAAAAAATCCGATAATCTATATAATAACACTTCATAAAAGCTAAAAAAAAGTAAGGAAATCAAGGAGTTTCAATATATTAATAGTAAAGATAATCCCGTTAATACTATAATGAAAAAAAAAATTGAATAAAGCTGTTAAAGGGTTATAAATAGCAATAAGCTAACTATATATATAAAGGACTAAGTTAATAGGCCACCTGGTAAGGTCAAGTTATGTGCCGGTGAAAAGCGATATAATAAATTGAAAATCTGCCAGGGAATTAAATCTAGCGATTCATTTGATTGGTACGATTGAATTTGAGGTTTTTATAAGTTTGTAGCGGAAAACTTGTTTGCGGAAATTGATAAAGTTTGAATTTGAAATCATGGGGTAAAAAGAGACAATTTGTTTGAATATCAGTCAAATACAGTAAAGTTAAGCCAATTAAACTGTCAGTTTAATTGATTGTACTTACTGCAAATTGGCTACAGTTTGTGGGACTGCATTGCAAGTGCAGTGAAGTAGGTGCTCACTTCAAAGTGAGTCACAGGCTAAAGCATTTAGACATATAAATTAGTGGGTACACCGGCTAGCAGTTTGCTCAAACTTAGAACTTAAACTCATCAATCAACCAACATCAATGTAGTATCAGTTACTTCGACTACAGTTATTTGAATCGACTACATTGTGACGATAAAAGCCTACTAATACTAATCAGTGATTATCAGGTTAAGTACAAATTGGCTAAATAGAAAAAAAAGCTGCTTTCTGGTTATTACGCTTTATTTAGGCAAGGTAAAGGAAAGGTTTTTGCGAATAATCCCTAAACGTTATACAGTTTTTTGCGGCAACAAGTAGGAAAGACTTATAGGCTGTGTAGTTGTTTTCAGCAATCTATAAGTAAGCGACGGTATTACTATCTTCGAAAATACTGAGAAATATTTATTAATCATTTTTAAAAGTCTTAAAATTAACCATCTAAAAGTTTTAAAGATTACAAAGTCGGCAAAATTAGCAAACAGCTAAATTGATATTATTACGGCTACTATTAATACAGGTATTACTATTTTAAATTTTCAATCGCAAAAACGATAAAATCTTACAAATTTTATCTATATCAACTTTAACGGCAACTAACCTATAACCCAATACTTTATAACGCCTTTTTTCCTCTTATACTCTTTTATTTTTGTCACGATAGCTTTATATAACGCTAAGATTAATGTCTTTACTAATTCTATCCAAAAGGAAAAAATTATAAACCTTGGGTTTACCTTTATTAAGCACTTCGACAACGATCTTTGGTAAACAGACCCCTATAAAAACTTTGCTATCGAATACCTAAAGAATTATATTGGCTATTATATCCTCGATTTAGATCTTACCAAACGTTATATAGAAATTATCACCTTAAACGATTTTAATAAAGAATTTGACGATTGAATTTGAAATATATAAAAGGCGATGAATAGGTAAATGGAAATCAAGCTCAAAAGTAAACTAACGAGTCAAGGAGTCAACCTTTCTATTAAAAAGGGAAAATGTCAAATAGGTTTTTTAAGATATTATACCGAATACAGAAGTAGTACGATACTTAATAAAAAACTATTTATAATACGTTACGTTGCGAATAGATACTAATATTACTACAAAACTTAATTATACAACTACAGATAAAGCTAAAGTTAGTTTTAAATTTGAAAAACGCAATTGTTACTGGAATGGACGACAATTAAAACTGTTATTAGACCCATTTCTATATCTTAAAATATATTAATATTTTCCTCAATCACCTTGAAGATATAAGAAAACCTCGGTGTTTACGTTCACGTTGAAATTTATGAATTCATATAAGTTAAAGTCAATAAATGGTTTTTACTTAACTTTAAATACAGATACCTTTGATTTTATCTTTGAAAGTCAAAGGTAATAGTATCAAACATAACGGATGAGAAACTTTGTTGGCTACACTATAAGTTTCATTAACCGGTAATTATTGAGTTATACAAGGTTTTAAAGGCAGTAAATTACGAAGATATGGATTTACCAGCACTAAAGGCAATTAAACTGTTTTACCATTACTGTTAAACGTACTTATAAAGCCCTTTACGGTTTAAACTTACGTTAAAGAAAATTAAAACTTTAATTTTAAAGTTTTCATAAACGTGCTTTAACTAAATGACAAGTTACTACTTTACGTTGTGAACTCTGTCGCAGCTTTTCATAGCACTAAGTTCCTAAAAACTATTAGGGTAAAGGAAACATAAAAGGTACTACGTACTTCATAAATTAATATATACCTTAAACCACTGAACGTACTAGTTTATGATACAAATACTAATTCTTTTATAATAAAGTTTTAAGCTAACATTAAGTAAATAGGTATTTAATATAAATAGTTTTTTTTATTGAGGCTTACTAAAGTATTAATTAAGTCGAAAATTCATACGCTCTATTATGAAACGCCTACAATATCCTTATACTAGAAATCAAAAGCTTTACAAGCTAAAAATCACGGCTTTAAATAACGGTTAAAGACTTTAACGATATTATGAGCCTTAACGGTTTTATAATAACTTTGTTAGTGTTGGTAGGCCTTAGACGTGGCAACGTTGTCGATTCGATTGGTCTTCGAAGTAACAGTAATATTTCAGTAGTCAGATGGTGGATGTATTGTTCTAGGTTTGGCAGACCGCTAGCCGGTCTGCACTGTAGTTTGTATGGCCAATTACTTGGCCCGTGCCCTAGAGTGAAGTGCAGCGTATTACACTCCACTCGACTTACATACAATACGGTAAGTCTCTACAAAGTAATACACTTACAGTACAGTCAACTTTACTGTAAGTAAAGTTGACCTACTGCACTGCATGTAATATTATTTCAACACTAGCAGCTTTTTAGTCTGTACGCGTACGCCAGTGTGGCTGGTTAATCTTTTCCGGTTACCGTTGAATTACCTTCTTATCAACTGGTCAGATGTAATGATCACACTAGATACCCTTGAGTAAATAGAAGGTGTCAGGGGGTTTATGTTAGCAGTAAGGTAGCAGAGGTAACAAAGGTGCAATACCAAGAAGATGTTTGTTCGTGCTGTAGAATGATCACTAGCCGTTAGGCTATTCAGGTGTGTAGACTGAATACTTAGATTGACAACTGAAGAGCTATGAAGGAAATAATATCTATGTGGTGATGACCGTGTCCTTATATATCCGTGCCTTCATACCGTCTTCAGTACTGGACCGCTGAAGTCGATGTCGCTTCCTTCGGTCCCAATGTTGTCGACTGGACCGCGAGCGGTCCTGTTGGTCCAAACCCTAACCCTGGGTGCTTACATAAGAGAGATCCCGGGCTTGATGTGTTGGACATCAGGCTTCTGATAGCGCAGCAGACCGCTGGCCTATTCCATGACCTGCAGTTGGTCCTTGGGTTATAACATCAGACCCCTGTGAATTCCAATTGACTTCCATACTACATTGCACCCAATTGCATGTAAGTTGACCCTATTTGGCCTCAATTGCGTTGTTGCCTCCGAGGTCCAAGTTCATCAACTCCTACAAAAAGTTCTTTCGCCACAAGCCTTTGCAAGCCTCAACTGTACCATTCAAATAGGTCTCCATCTTCAATCCCCTGGCAGTCTTCCAATCTGCCAGCATATCCTTGTCCACCTTTACGTGATCTGGGCTTTCCGGGCGGTTTATCCACGTATTCCTTAATACGTATGGTGAGTTTATTGCTGTTTACAAACTTTTCCAGGGCTTTATTTAACGTGGCCTTCGTTATAGCATTTGTAAGATTATCTTTGCCATCGATCTATCGGAACTATTTAATCTCCCTCCTTTCGTAGGTTTCACAGAGTATTATCACATCGATTATCAGGCGTTTTTTGTTCGTAATTCCAAGCTTTAACAGGTACTCGAAAAAAACTTTTTAAATCGGTATAGATTACCACCAGGATAAAGGGAATCTTTAGTTGCTTAGTAATAATATTAAGGGTTTCCTATAATACTATACCTACTTTAAAGCCTAATATTATACCATAAACCTTTAAAGCTAATACGCTTCGTATAATTCTCTTACATTTAACAAAAGTCTAGTAAATTAGGTTTCCAGTAATACTAAACTGATTTTCCCGTTCATCTTCGTTAATAAAGGTTATTAGAAAGCCGATCTATAAAGATAAATCAGTATTACTTGTAAAGAAACCATCCGTAAAGATTATTAGCTTAGCCTTTAAGAGATCGATTAATACCACATTAATTCTGCGATCCAGGTTTCGCAATTTTTACTCCAATCTTTCATTTAGTTGATTAAAGTCTTTATCCGTTAATGTTTGTACTTTTACCGTAATAGATAAATAGTATAAGGCTTCCAGTTAGCATAAAGTGGCAATATAGCTACCCCGTGTATATTGTTCTAAGTACTGTTAAGCCCTGGCCTTATTAGTCTTGTCAATTATAGCAAAAATAGCGTCTTAACCCTTTTAACGAAAGTTTAAGCCGGTATTAACACTAAACATACGGATTGACGATCTATTAAAGTTTAGTTAATTGTTTTTCGATAACGTCGTTACCGGTTTACAATTTTAAAACTTGGTGTTTTCGATAGCTTGTTATTTTTATGCCATAAGGCCAGGCGTTCCGGCAAAAAAAGTATTGTTAGTTTACATACCTACTATAACGAAGTCTTTTTTTTACGTTATCAACAATTACGGATCGTATATTAAAAAATTTATCGTTAGTTAGGCCCTAAAGTACAATTGGTAAGTTAAAAACCAGTAAACGTTTACCTTAACTAATCTATATAATGATTTAACATATTATATTACCGTTTTTGGTAGGTGAATAACGCGGAGTTTCTGTGGCAGTTCTAATAATAAAATTCGCTGTAAATCAGTTGTTAATTATATGTAAACTTACATAATATTACAGCTATAAAGTATGAACTTGCCTTTAGTTTTAGCTAACAAACTTATTATTAAGGCGACAACCAAACGTTAGTTAATTTTCTAAATCGTTGGCGACCACGTGAGGATTCAGTACTTACCTTGATCGTTATATCTTTAAGCAATTAAACGTAACTTTTTGTATGGTTGCCCTGCGATCTTACCTTTAATCTCGTAAATAATCTTCGACTTGAAAATCGTGGTATTCAGCTTTTAAAGGTTAAAGTTAGCCTTCAGCATAAATTATACCATACTTCGAATTAGTAGGCCGTCGCTTTCGACCTTATCGACTTCTTTTAAAAGGTTTGCCGAAGGTTTTAATAATCCCTTATACCCTAAGCTTTACTATTAAATCTTCTTTATCCTTTTTTTTTGTTTATCTAAGCAGTATTATAAATATGGCCCGGTATATATTTATTTTCTTTAACGTTTTCCTTTTTTTTCTGGGGTCGTCCGCACCGGCGGCGCTTTATTAACTTATCGATAATAGGTAAAAGAGGTTTATATTAATTCGGTTGTTTAACTTAAGGGTCTTTATTGTTATTAACCCTAATATAAGATTTAACCCAAGTAATCCAGAAAGATATAGAGCAGTTAATAGTTTTAATAATTACTTTAAAGTTTAGAATACTTAATATCTTATACAGACCTTCCTATTTACTTTATTCTCGTTATACGAGGGCTTTACTTTATAGTATCAAAGTAAACACGTCGATTATTATAGGCCCGTTTTTAGTGTTAAGGGTATTATTAATTTAGTGGTATACCAATTCCCTTTGCAATTCCCTCAAAGTTTTGCTGTAAGCCGCAATACGTTTTTAAATACTTTCCGAAAACGGCGATTCACTCGTTAGGCATAGGTACGCTCCAAACACAAATAGCGTTGGTACCAGACCGTCAGAGCTTACAATATCGTTCAAGCTCTTTATTACCATTAATAAACGTGTCTCCAGATCCGTAAAACTTCCAATTTCTAACGTAAAAATATTATACGCTCGTTGAAGTAGGGCGTATACCCTTTTAAACATTTTAATACTTTAGTAGGCTTTTACAGTTACCTATTTACACTAAATACTCATTATCCTAGTATTTTCCTAAAACTTCACCGCCATAAAGTTGGTACCGGTATCGTAAACGAAGACGTTAGGCGGCTCTAGGAGCGTATTAATCCATAATATCCTTAACTTTTCCCATGTATCCTTTGCCAAAAGGGACTTTAAAAATTTAATTCCGTGGAAAAAAGTTACGGAGTTAACTACGTAAAAAACAGGTTCATTATCCAAGTAAAATACATTAATAAAAATCTTATAATTAAAGTCATTGTCGTCTTTTAATATAAATTTAAATTTCCAGGGGGCTTGGGTATATATTTAACAATGATAAAAAAGTCTTTTAATAACTTTGAGGGCAAAATATTCCATATCTTTATACTTTACGGACTTTAGGACTTTTTATAGCCTGTTAACGGTTAGATAATTAAAACGCCGGTGTAATTAACGTATCCCTAACTCTTTTAGGTTGAACACCACTGTTTCCAGATCTTAAAGATAAAACCATAAATACACCTACTTAAAGGCGATTGAAAACCTTTAGCCGTTCTTAACCAACTCGTTTACGTTAACGTCTACGTTAATGCCAAGGGTTTTTACATCCTCTAAAAAAAGTAAAAAAGGGGTAAGAAACTTAAGCATGTAAAACGTAATTACGCTTATGATAGTTTAAACTACCGTTATCCTTAGTAACGATAGTTATTCGCCCGAGCTAAAAATAACTTTGGCTTTGTTAATATTGTAACGATTAATCTTAGTAGTTGTAGTACTTTTCCTCCGTAGTATTACATATTACGAATAGCCTCCTATTAAATACCTTATTACTTCAGTATTTAACATAATACCTTAAAATGTATGGTCCACGTAACGATCGTAAATGTTAAAGGTATATAAGGGGTTAAGGGTATAATTAGGGTAAAGGTAAGGATCTTTACCATCTAAACGGTATAAGAAGGTATAGTCGGCTAATTATTAGGTTGCCGTATTAAAAACAATATTTTCGTATCACTTGATTTGTTTAGAAGCGTTGGTAATGTTAGTTAACTCATTGTCTTTAATATCCGCAACCTAATCTAAGTAATCTTATTTTGAAATAATAAGGTATTGTACGTGGTACGTTGCTTTCCTATTGTTACGTTCGATGGGGAGATAACAAGTTAACCAATAACCAGCCTTAACATAAATCCAATATCTTTTACTACTATTACAACAATAGTATTTACGGTTAATAGGTCCACCTAAATCTTAATAACGTTAACGTAGGTTTTACTTCTAGTTTAAAGCTAAGGTTAATAAACCTGACCTTAAACTTTATAGGCGTAAGTACTTACGGTCTATGTAGTTAACTACCTTAAGGTTTTCCTTATTTACGTGATGAAAGTTGTCGGCTTGGAAATACATATCGAACGAATTTAGTATACGCGTTATTATGGTGGGAAGAAAAAAACGCAATTAGCTAAAAAATCTTTTATAGGTGACATTTAGGTGTTATAAGGCGTATTCGCACTTACTAACACTCATAACAGCTACCCATACTTATTTGCGAAGTGTAGCTTTGTTAACGTAAGCCTTTCCTATTAGTTTTTAATATATTATTAGCTTGTTAAATATTTAATTAAGGACATCCATTGGTAATTTCCCCCTTTTTTTTTCTTTTCCATTATTATAATTTACCGCGCAATAGCCCAATCTGCATAGTATCATATAAGGTAAACGTCGTATTCGAAACAACCTTTTACGTTATTGTAAATTTTGCAAAATGTAATAGCATTTGTCAGAAAGATTAGGTAGTAGTTTTTGATGTAACTTGTAAGGATTTCGGGAAATATTAAGTAAAACCCCAAAGTTGGAACCTTCATTTACTTACAAATATTTAGGAAAAACATTATTTTCATATCGAAAAGATTGTAAAGCTTTCTGCTATACTTCTCTATATTATTTTACATCTCAACAAAGTCCTTTATTAGCTTATAGTTAATATTAATTATCTTAACAGGCTTTGGAGGAAGGTTGCGATAATTATCTCAGGTTTGGTTGGTGTTTCCTAGCGGCTTAAGTTTTAGATTTTTCGAGGCACAATGTTAAGGATAATTGCTAGTTGCTTGGCCCGATGGATAAAGTTCAATAATAGGACCTGTGGTCGATTTACGTAGGTAAGGTCCGAAGAGAAAGGTTTTTTAATTTACTTAGCAATTATAGCACTAAAGGTCGATAGGGTTTTGTAGATTCTGAAAGGTTTAACGATTTTGTTTAATTAACTGGTGTAAAGTGCCGACTTTAATAACTCCGGCCGTATTGGCAGCCCTTGCTTCGCGTACTTTCACACCGTTAAAAGCGTATTTCACGTCGTTATGTAGAGGTATTAAGCTACCGAACAGGTCACGAGGTTTCTCATCGTTAACACATAAAGAGGCTTAACTTGATTAAGGCTAAAGGGGAGGTCCTTTGGATCGTATATAAGGGCGATAAGGTTTCTCGACGTCTTTTCCTTTAGATAGTAATTCTTAGGAGCATTTTTTAAGCCTAGCCAAATCGGAAAGAGCTTGGGCTAACGTCGTATTACCTTATACCCAAACAAGTATTCCTTGTTTCTCTAATTTAAAATTAAGCCTTAACTTAAACCCCTTTTAAACTACCTTTTATATATCCATTATTCAGTCCTTACAAAATTCACGGTATGTATAAAAAGTACGATTGAGGTTGTGGTTAATATTATACTTAACGATAAAGTATTAGATGAAGTTGGTAAGATGTTTTTCGGTTAATTTTTCGTTAACATACAGTATTTAAAGGTCGTCGTCGTAAAACTTGGTAAAAGCGTATCCGAAGGCTTTGATTGTTTTTTTCCGGTCGAGGTCGGTAATGACTTTAAGCTAAACATTAGCGGTAAACATCTTAACGTTTCGGCCTATATAGGACTTGATAAACATATAGGGGAGGTACTTGGTGATTTTTAGGCGTAGAGACTTGGTGTTTTAGCTTAAAGTCGCGTGGTTAGCGTAAAGTCGCATAGGTACCTGGCGACTTTATAGCTTAGTAACTTAGCGTAAAATTGTGCGACGTGGTATTTTTGGCGTAACCTAATGTTTTCGCTTAAAGCAGCAAACTTAACGATTAATATAATGTAAGGAGTGAAAAATAGTAAAATAAGGGCAAAGTCTTAGTATAAAGGATAAAAGCGAAAGTCGTTTAGTAATAAAGATTGAAGGTTGTTATTTGGCTGTAGGACTTGGTTATTTTTACAGTAATGGTTCCTATAGTAGTACTAATTTAGTCGTTTACTAACTTGTCATTTAAGAATTTTAGCGGTTAATCTTAACTCTCTTTAAAAAGAATCACTAAAGATTTTTTAGTGTTTTTAAGTAACAATACCGTTGCTTACTTCCAGATTTCCGTTAAGGACTAACACAACCTAAAAAGTCTTTTCTATTTTCTTTCAGTTAAGAACTAATGCAGTAATAATAGAGGCTCTTTACAAAAATCTTTCCTTCACCCTATTCTCCGTTATTAACCTAAAGCTTAACCAGAAAGTAGCTCTTTCTTCTACTTGGCTTATCTGTGTTTAACCTTTAGGAAAACAAGCACTAATTAGTATTGATAGGCCTTAAACTTTGCAACGTTGTCGATTCGATTGGTCTTCGAAGTAACAGTAATATTATAGTAGTCAGATAGTAGATGTATTGTTCTAGGTTTGGCAAACCGCTAGCCGATCTACACTGTAATTTGTATGGCTAATTTCTTGGCCCGTTCCCTAGAGTGAAGTGCAGCGTACTGCACTCAACTTACACCCAATGAGGTAAGTCTCCACAAAGCAATACACTTGCAGTATAGTCCACTTTAATGTAAGTAAATTTGACCTACTGCACTTCATATAATATTATTCTAACAGTTAGTATTTAAAGCCTACTTACATATAACGATTAAGTAACCACTATCATTAAGCACCTAAAAACGCGTTGTAGTATATAGTAGAGACATAAAAGAATTAAGAAAGGAATCGGTACGCCATTAGCTTAATAATGTACTTAATACCAGCAATGAATTATTAACTATAGATATAATATCTCTTCCCCTGTAAAGTAAAGTATTTATGTAGAGAAAATTAGGTAAATATAACTAGCTATATAACATCTTAGGTATTATAAACTTAAACGTAATGATTAAAACTGATAATAGTCTTCTTACTTTGCCAACTATACAGGTTAAACTAGATGAAAGACCATGTAAGTCCGATTAAAATTCTAACTTCGATAACTCCCGAGTCTAACGAGTTAGTTAATATAACCCTTTTGAAACGACCATCAATAAGCTAATAAACCGTCGACGGTATGAAGAAATATTGAAGAAGAAGAAATACATATTAAAAGAACGACAGTAACAGGGATTACAAGTTTAGTAAAGTATATATACTGGCTTGAAAATCTTAAAAAGAAAGGTCTAACGGAGAACTTACCTTTAATTTATGAGCTGAAGGCATTATGAATATCTTTGGTAAGGCTTTTAGAGAAAACAACTACATCCGAGTCTAACGGATTACTTAATATAACCCTTTTAAGAGGACCGTTAATAGGCTAATAAACCATCGACGGTATGAAAAACCATTGAAAAGAAAAAATACATATTGAAAGAACGAAGGTAATGGGGATGACAAGTTTAGTAAACTATATATACTGGCTTAGATATCTTAAAAAGAAAGGTCAAACAGAGAACTTACCTTTAAGTTACGAGCTGAAGGCATTATTAATATCCTTGGTAAACCTTTTATAGAAAAAGACTAAGTAGAGATTAATATGTTTTTTTACAAAAGGTCATATAATTTGGGTTGTTGACTTAGTTTAAAGACCAAAAAATTGTTGTTTTTGAGTCGAAGATAATTTATGTGATTGCGGGTAAAATTACAAATCGGTCGTATAAAAAATCACAATTAATCGTTTAAGGATACGGTAATCATGTTTGTGACTAAATCTTTACTTAATCTCCTATAATTTAAAATATTCACCAATGCTTAGTCGTTATAATTGTTACCAGTATTATTATTGGTATAAAAGGTTAGTTTAGATCTAATAGCTGAGATATTACGTAAACATATACGTAATTTTCCACCAATATTTAACGGATTATACTATTAGAATTACTGTGGGAGTTAACAAATAAATTTTCAGCGGATACGATGATACATTATATTAAATCTTTATACAAACTGACTGATATAGATATTCATTAGTTTCTAATATACCAAGCGTACTATCAAAATAGGCTTGATATAAAGATTTTAACGTTTAACCTGTACCTTTTAATCATAAAGGGTAAAGACATTGATATCGTAGATATATAAATTGATAATACTGTGGGAATAACAGTCAAAATCAGTATAGCCAAGTCAACTTTACTTGCAGTAAAGTTGATTATGCGTACTACAAATTAACTGCAGTTTATGGGATTTGAATACACTTCACTGCAAGTGCAGTGTGGTACGTACCCACTTTAAAGTGGGGCATAGGCCAAAGCGTTTGGTCATACAAATTGGTGTGTAGACCGGCTAACAGTCTACCAAACTTAGAACCAATACATCACAATCAATAATATCAATGCAGCACCAGTTACTTCGACTATAGTAATTCGAATCGACTACTTTGCAAAGATAAGAGCCTACCAACAAATACAATTTTTCAATAATGTGCTATTAAGATTTAGGCCTTTGAAAGTATAAGTTAATCGAAACATTGTTTGAGAATACATAGTTTAACTTTGATAAATAGTTAATCTATATTTATGATATTAATATTATAAACCGATTAAGATTAACTTATAATAAAATGGGTAAACTATATGCCAGACGATTATCGATAAAGCTGACGGAGGAAAATTATAAAATGAGCTAAAATAAAGGACATATACAACTTATATTGTTATGTTATATTAACCGAAAGTATCGTACGACTTTTCCATTATGATATAAACACATGACCTATAAAATGAGTATTTTAATAAATTGAGTAAAAGGATTGAATAACAACTTTTGTTGGAATGGTACTCCATGCAGTGCAGTAGGTTAATTTTGATTACAGTAAAATTGACTGTACTGCAAGTTGAGTGTATTGTTTGTGGACTTACTGCATTGGGTATAAGTCGAGTGCAGTACGCTACACTTCACCCTAGGGCACGGGCCAAGTAATTGGCCATACAAATTATTGTGCAGACCGGCTAGCGGTTTGCCAAACCTAAAATAATACATTCACTACTTGACCAATGTAATATTACTATTACTTCGACTAATCGAATCAACAACATTGCAACGATCTAAAGCCCTATTAATACTAATCAGTGCTTATTAGGTTAAACACAGATTAGTTAAGTAGAAGAAAAAACTACTTTCCGGTTGTTATGCTTTACGTTAACGTTAGGGTAAAGGAAAGATTTTTGTGAAAGGTCTTTACTACTGCGTCTGTTTTTACAGCAGTAAGTAGAGAAGAATTTTAGGCGGCATCGGTTTTTAAAGTAGCTTAGAGGTAGCGACGGTATCATTATTGAAAACACTAAGAAATCTTTACAGATCTTTCTTAAAGATGCTAAGATTAACAGAAGTTTCAAAGTTCGGCAAGTTAACAAACGGCTAAGTTAATACTACTACGGGTACTATAACTATAAGAAAAACGAATAAGTTCCTACGCCAAACAACTTTTAATCTTCGCTATCTACCATTAATAAACGACCTTCAACCTTACCTTGTACATCGAACCTTTACCCTTACTTTACTATTTTAATTTTACATACGTTAATTTAATCGTTAAGTTCGCTGCTTTGAGCGAAAATACTAAGAATTACCAAGTTATGCTAAGAAAGTCACACCGCGCGACCTAACGCCAAGTCGTCAAGTTTCCACGCGACTTTACCCTAAAACACCAAGTCTCTACGCTTAAAGATTACCAAGTCCCTCGCTCTATATACCTAATAAGTCCTATATAAGCCAAAACCTTAATATGTCTACTATAAGCGCCCACTTTAAAGCTATTACTAATCCTATAAGTAAAGAAGTGATTAAGGACCTCAGATACCTTTTTACCAAATATTATAACTACAACCTTTTTAGAATAGAACGTTAATAAGAATTTAACCGAAGAATATCTTACCAAATTCATCGGCTCATATATTGTTAAACATTACAATACTAACAATTCTAACAACGCCTTTAACAACTTCCGTAACCTTTTTAGCAACTGGACCATTTTTATATAAACTTTAATATAAAAAGTGGTTAATTAAAATATTAAAGCATAGTTTAAGCGGTAAGGATTTCATATACCACTATGAAGTAATATAAGGCTGGTATAAAAACTTTTCGATTTAGCCTAGCTTTAGAAACGCCCTCAAGATCTACACTACAAGGAAAAAGGCAATAACGAACTTTACCGCCCTTATACGCGATCTAGGAAACCTCCCCTATACTTTTAGTTTCATTAATTCTTTTTACGAGTTAACAATAAAAATTTAGTTAACCTACTCGGCAGCTTAGTACCTTTATGTGATTGTACGGAGTACGTTTTTAGTAGTAGCAGAGCGCGTAAAGTAAGGGTCGCTAACGCAGCCAAGCGTATTGACGTTAGCGCTTTATATTAGTCAATTAAAAAATATCGTTGAGCCTTTCAAAAGCTTTAAGTACTTATCTCTTCCTAATAATTTAATTGATGAGTCCCTTAAAAACCTTCGCCCTTTAGATTTATCCATACATGAAAGCCTATTACAAGTCCTACTATAGGTTTTTACCCCTTGGGCTAAGCGACTAGTAATTACCTTTAACACTGTGTCTCGGAGGCTATGAGGCCAAAATTGCTAGGAAATACCAATTAAGAGTAGGATAACTATCGCGACCTACTATTAAAAAATATTGAAATGGTTAATATTAACTACAAGCTACTTACGAACTTCGCTAATTTTGGAACGTAGTAGAGAAGTATAATGGAAAGCCCTACAACCTCCTCGACACCAAAATAATTCCTTTCCTAAATACTTGCAAATAATAAAGGTTCCCCCTTCAGGTTTTTACTTATTATTCCTTACAATCCTTATAAGGTACATTAGAGACTATTATCTGATCTTTCTTACTGAAGTTGCTATGTTCCGTAAGATTTACGATGGTATAAAGAGTTAATCCGAACACAATATTTACCTCACCTAATACTATACAGATTAGGTCACTATGCGCTGAACTAAAATAATAGTGAAAAAGAAAGAGGAGGAAATACCAATGAATATCCTTAATTAAATGCTTAATAAGTTGATATTATATTAGAAAGTAATTTTGAAAGCCTACGTTGTCAAAGCCACACTTCGCGAGCAGGTATGAGAAGCAGTTATAAATGTTCAAGAGTTCAAATACGTCCTATAATACTTAGATGCCACCCGAAAAGGCTTTTTTAGCCAGTTTCGTTCCTCGCTTATCACTATAGTGGCACGTATACCAAACTCGCTTAGTATATACTCTTAAGCCGGAAACTTCACTGGCGTGGATAAAAAAGACCTTGTGGTAGTTAATTACGTTGACCATAAATAAGGCTACAGGCATCCTTAATATTTAAGGTCTATCCCACCAGTTACAAATTAGAGGTAATAGTCACATTAATGCTAACAAGGCTAAAATTTAGGCGGAACTATTAACCATAAGCACTATTGTTGTAATATTAGCAAAAAAAATTGGATTTATAGCAGGTTTAACTGTTGGTTAACTCGAAACCCCCCTGTTGAACGTAATAATAGGAAGGCAGTATATTACGCCTAATACCACATTGCTTTTAAATAGGATTACCTGAATCAAATCGTAGACTTCAAGGGCGACAAGCCAATTAACGGCGCTAATACCTTTAAGTAAATTAAGTGGTATAAAGATATTACTCCTAGTGCGGCCTTATAACTAGCTACTACGCCTGTCTATACCGTTTAAGTGATAAAAATACCTATCTTTATCCTAACCAAGCCCTTAACCCTTTATATACCTTGAATCTTCACGATCGCTATGCGGACTACACGTTTTAAGGTATTATATTAGATATGAAAGCAACAAGGTATTTAATAAAAGGCTATTCGAATTACATGACACTGCGAAGGGAAATCACTAAAACCATTAAAATCAATCGTTATAATATTATTAACGCCAAAGTAGGCTTTAGACCAAGAAAAAAAAACTATTATTATTAGGGATAACGGTAATCTAAACTATTGTAAGAGTAATTACGTTCTAAATCCTTGAGTTCCTTACCTCTTTCCTTCTTTATTTGGAGGATATAAAGACCCTCGTCATTAACATCAACGTTAACGTAAACGAACTGGTTAAAAAAGGCCAAAGGTATTTACTCACCTTTAAGTGGAGGAATTTATGGTTTTATCTTTAAGGCTTGGAAACAGTAGTATTAAACTTGACGGAGCCGGAAATACGGTAAATATACCGGCTTTTTAACTACCCAGCCATTAACAGGCTATATAAAGTCCTAAAGTCTGCAACGCATAAAGATATAGAATACTTTACCCTAAAAGCTATTAAAGAACTTTGTTATCACTATTAAACGTATATATAAGCCCCCTAGAAATTTAAGTTTACACTAAAATAAGATAAAAAATTTAACTATAAGATCTTTATAGATGTATTTTATTTGGATAATAAGTCTGTTTTTAACGTAGTTAACTCTGCAACCTCTTCTAACAGAGTCAATTTTTTGAAATCCCTTTTAGCAAAAGATACGTAGGAAACACTAAAGATGCTATGGATTGACACGTACCTTGACCCACCTAAAGTCGTTGTATACGATGCCGGTACCAATTTTACGGCGGTTAAGTTTTAAAAAGATGTCAAAATGATAGGTATTTAGTGTAAATAGGTACATTTAAAAGCCCACTAAAGCATTAAGAAGGTTGAAAAGGTAAACGCCCTACTTTTCTAAGCGTATAATATCCTTATGTTGAAAATTAAAAGCTTTACGAATCCGGAGGCACGTTTATAAATAGCGGTAAAAGGCTTGAACAACACTGTAGGCCCTAACAGTCTGGTACTAATGCTATTGATCTTTAAAGCATGCCTACACCTAACGAGTAAATCTCCGCCTTTAGCAAGTATTTAGAAACGTGTTGCGGCCTACGGAAAAAACCCTAAGGGAAATGCTAAGATAAACGACACACCTTCAAGTTAATAACTCCTTTGATATCAGGAACAGCCCCTTAATAATCGACGTGTTTGCTTTGCTGTTATAAAGTAAAAGTCTTTTTGTAGTGGGAGCTGATTAAATGGAAGGGCCTATATAAGATATTAAATATCGCGAACTTCAAAATGGTTATTAAAACTACTAACGGTCTTGTATATTTCCGAATCACTTAAGTCAAACCCTACATTAGGACTACTAACAATAAAGACTCTTAAGCTAAAAAAACGAGCTAATACGAACCTCCTCCACTCCTGATCAATAAGCTGATAAAAAGCCGCCAGCTCAGACGACCCCTAAAGAAAAAAATCCGCTAAAAAAGAGAAATATACACCGGGTCGTATCTATAATACTACTTAAGTAAGTAGAAAAAAAAGTATAATGAAGTCTTAACACTGAAGCTTCGAATACAAGGAATTATTAAAACCTTCAGCGGATCTTTTGAAAAAAAAAGCGACAAAGTTTAAATTAATGTAATATTATCTCGAAGAATTATAACATTCGTATCGAAGACCGTCTTCAACTATTAAAACCCAAAATTTACGATTTTTAGGTCGAACATTATTTATGAGGAAAAGAGTAATACTACGGGGTGGACGTACGAAAAATCACGTTTAATTGCTTAAGGATACAGCGATAAAGATAAAGACTGGATACTTACATAGTCGCTAACGATTTAAAATATTGGTTAACGTTTAGTGGTTGCTTTAGCAGTAAGTTTGATAACTAATACTAAAGGAAAGTTTACGTTTAATAACCGTAATAAGACGTAACCTATACGTAGTTAACAACTAATTTATTAATAATCGTACTACTAAAACTGCCATAGGAATTACATGTCATCTACTATTTAGAAACGGTAATATTGTATATTAAACCACTATACAGATTGGTTAAAGCAGGCGTTTATTAGTTTCTTTCTTATTAATTTTACTTTAAATTACATCTGGCTATAAAGTCTTTAACATACGACCTGTACTTACTAGTAACGTAAAAAAAACACTTTAGTGTTGTGGGTATATAAACTAACGATAAGTTTTTCGTTGGAACGGCTAGCTTTATAACATTAGAATAGCAGGTGATTAAGGACTTTAAGTTTTGGAATTATAAGTTAGTAACGACGATAACAAAAAGCAGCTAACTCGATTTTAATAGATTGTTAATCTGTATGCTTAGTTTTAATACCGGCCTTAGCTTTTGCCAAAAGGGCTAAGGTATTCTTTTTCTATAATTGATAAGACTAATACTGTTAAGGTTTAACAATACCTTAAATAACGTGCCCGTGGCAGCTATATTACTACCTTATGCTAACTGAAGGCCTTTAACAACCTTTTTATCGCGTCAGAAATATAAGAACCGACAGATTAAGACTTTAACTAGCTAAATACGAGGTTCGAGTGGCAAATGCAGAACTTAGACCATGATTAATACGGTTTTCATCGATTTATCGAAGGTTAAGTTGATATTTTTCACTAAAGGGTCCTTTATAAATAATACCGACTTGTCTTTACAAATCAGCTTCCTCATAACCTTCGTTAACAAAGATGAGCGGAAAACCCAGTTTAGAATTATCGGGAACCTAATTTACTAAACCTTTGTCAAGTGTAAAAGGATTTTACAAAACTTATTAATATCGGAGGTTTATAGGATAATGGCGGGTTTTAACGTAGGTATAGTACTGTAAGAAACCTTTAACATTATTACCAAGCAGCTAGAGATTCTTCCTATCTCGATGGTAATTTGTATCGACTCGAAAAGCCTTTTTGAATGCCTTTTAAAGCTCGGAATCATCAGCGAAAAACGCCTAATAATCGACATAATGACACTCCGTAAAGTCTACGAAGGGAGAAATATTGATAAATTAATATGTATTAATGGTAAAAAAAATCCCGCAAATGCTATAACGAAGGTAGTACGAAATAAAGCCCTAGAAAGGTTTGTAAACAATAATAGACTAAATATACACATCGAGTGTTATATTAATAGGCCGCTCGGAAAACCCAGATTACGTAACAGCGGTCAGGGATATAGTGACAAGCTTGAAAACTACGAAGGAACTAATGATATGGACTTGTTTAATTAGTACGGTTGAAGTAAAGACCTACACCATTGGAGGCTTGAAAAAGCCTATAGCGAAAAGACTTTTTATAGAAGTTGATAAACTCGGACCTCAGAGCGACGGATCAATTAATGTCGAATAGGGTTAATTTTCATGTAATTGGATGTAATTAAGTATGGAAATCAACTAGAATTCATAGGGGTCTGGCCAGTTAATAAGGAAGTAATTCAGTAGTAACCAGAAAGAGTTAGTTAGCTATACTAGCGTACGCGCACAAACTAAAAAGCCGCCAGTATTGAAATAGTACTATATTTAATGCAGTTAATTAATTTTACTTATAGCAAAGTTGACTATACTGCAAATTAAATGTATTGTTTATGAACTTACCGCATTAGGTGTAAGTCGAGTGCAGTACGTTACACTTCACCCTAGTGCACGGGCCAAGCAATTGGCCATACAAATTACTATGCAAACCGGCTAGCGGTCTACCAAACCTTGAACAATACATCTACCACTTGAACAATACAATACTATTGTTACTTCGACTAATTGAATAGACAACGTTGCAACGATATAAGTCCTTACTAATAACGGTATTATATAAAAAGAGAAATTAACATAGTTTTTGTCAATTTAACGAAAGTAAAGTTAATAATTTTCACAAATGATTTATTTTCTAATAATATTAACTTTACATCGTAAATCAAATTCTTCATAATACTTATCAACATAGAAGGGTATAAAGAGTAGTTTACAATTACTGGAAACCTTATACACTGGAAATCCGTTGAATGTAAGCGTATAACACGGAATATATTAACTTTAAAAGTTTACAATAAAATAACAGTCTTCAATATTGGAATAATAACCAATAACATACTAAATATTATTACTAAATAACTAAAACTACCTTCGAAACCTTTGGTAATATATATCAATTTCCGAAGCTTTCACGAATATCTATTAAAGCTAAGCACAACTAATGAAAAAAAAACTTCATAATAAACGTAATATATTTAAAAGAGGTATATGAAACCAATGAAATGAATAAATTCCGTTGAATTTACAGCAAAAATAACCCGGTCAACACTATAACTAAAGCTACTTTGGATATTACCATATATTTCTATAGTTAGTAAGTAGCTAAGTTGTGGAATACATCTTTGCAGAAGTGTATAGTAACGTACCACTCTGCTAAGTGTATTCCTACAAAGTGTATAATAGTGTGAAACTGGCTAGAAGTGTCATTTACAGAGTATAAAATAGAGTGCTACTTCCCAGAAAGGAGATTAGCAGAGTGTATAACAAAATGCTACTGCCTGAATAAAAGGTTTATAACCCTTTGCCTATAATATATACTATCGAGATGATTTTATTCCCTTGAATATATTTACTATTATAATAGCAATCTTTAAGATTACTCCTTTACCTTTTTACGTTTACACAAATAAACAAAAAACTTACCGACACTAATTAATAGCTAACTAGGTCGACTATAAATAGGTTAGGAAAAAAGAGACAAAACGAAGTTGAATACCTATAGTGGGATACTATAGTGGTCTCAACTATTTGTACTTTAATATTACTATTTGTAAGAATTATATGGGAGTATGGAATTATAAGGGAGCACTTTTCAAACCCAAAGCGTAATAAGATTGTAAAAGTCATAGTAACTTTAAAATGAACCATTTTGATACGATATTATTGATTAGTTAGTACAGTATCTAGTAAAAGCTTTGTTACATTATCCATTAATTCGCTCAAGCGCTTTAAAAATACCCGAGAAATTTTTAAGAGAATTCTATTACGTATTAGGTAATGCGAGCTAATACTATTAAGTTTTTAAACCCTTTTTCGGGATCTATCCAACCTAAACGTGGTATTTAAACCGCTTACGAAATTTACGAGCGGCCGAAATATAATATCCGTACCATTTACAAAACCCCAAAAAGATTATAATAATAACCACCCGGCTGATGAAAATAATAGAAACGGTTATAACATGATATTCGAACCGCTTATCAAATACAACTCGAGCTTTATATAATAGATTATATATATATCTCTCTTAATATTATTTTTATCTTTTTATTACCTTGTTTATTTTTCCACACTCATCTCATACTATTTATTCTTAAATTAATTACTTAATATGTTGAAGTTTATTAGTCTCTTAGCTAGTATGAAGTCTGTAAAACATTAAAAAAAAGCATTGAAAACATTTAATTAGTCTATGGCTATGTTTCATTTACGTACTATTTAGATTTTATTTATATTACTAAATGCTAAAATCTTATTGTAACCGTTTTGCTTCACCCTATTTACCTGAATTTAACGTATTTTGTACACTTTTTATTTTAGTTATTTCAATACTGTAATCTAAATATACCTAAATCTGGTTTATGGAGCGAAATGAACTTTTACACTGTTTTAATATTTTAGGTATATTTTAAACCCCGCATTTCTAACTGCTTCAATAAACTTTGTACTTACATAAGTACAACGTTACTATAAATAAACCTAACAAAAGTTAATGAATATATAGATTACCCATTCACAAACACGTCGTTTTGTAATTTCATTTTAAAGTATTTAAACCTTAACTTATAGAATAATGAGGTCTAGGTATTAATGGAGAATTTTGACCCTTTTACAGTAAATACGTACGTTATCAATATAATTTTTAACTACTATAACGACGACATCAAAAGGTGCAACTTATTCGATGATTTTTGGGGGGGTTTTACAAATTGGATACTAAATATATACCGTATAATTTATATTACAATGTCTATTATATTACGAAAACAACTACAAAGTAAAGATATTAATACGACCGGTAGTAATAATAAACGTATTATAAAAGCCCTGTGAATAATGGTCCAGTTTACTTAAATATTAAAGTGAACTAATGATAAAGTAATTAAAGTGAAGTTTGTAAAGGGATATTGGCTAAAAAAGCGCTGAAGTCGTCTTTTTTTTAAAAAGAAATAGGAATTCAAAAAGAACTCCGTAAATATAAGAAACGAGGCACTTAATAAAACTAAACGTAAGTTACTAAGCAGAAACAAAGATGGAGGAAAGGATGGGAAAGGATAAAGTCCTACGAAAATTATTTATAACGCGTGTTGAATACAAATCCTCCCTGGAACGAAGTTTTAAATAGAGATTACGATAGTATTATATTTCGAATACCATTAATGATCGGTTTGGCCACGATGAAAACGGCCCGACTAAAAAAAAACCGCTCGGAAATAATATAAACGGCGTAAAACGTTAATATAAACTTTATAAACTAATATCTACTAACTACAACCTTTACCGTAACCTTTTACCGCACCGTTTCCCCACCAATAAAAGCACCTTTACGAAATTTACCAATTTTATTGAACTTTAAGATAAAGACGAAAATTACAGCGGCGAATTATACAATGTATTCAATAAAAAAATAGGTATAGTACTAAATTCATATAAGAGACCAAATATTAAATCGTTGTAATTTTACATTATTTTAACCGAAATACTATTTAGGAGAGTTAAGAAATAATATAAATATTAATTTACGTAAGTCGATATATTTACAAAGTATTATATTCGTTCAAAATTGTAGTTTAATATAGAAATCAATTATAAACTTTATCATAGGGACTAAACTAATACTATTTTGAAATCCATGAAGAATAAACGTAAAAATGTTATTAAAAATCTAAAACCGATATTTACTACCTTATTAGTAAAGTTTTAAAAGTGTTAAACGGCCTTTAACTCGGAATATAAAGGTAATGGACCACTTATCTAGAAAAAAATCAAAATATACCTCGAAAATCCAGATTTCGACTTAATATTACTTAAATTCGAAAGAAACTTGAATACTTTTTATAAAAGTTTTAAAATATCGTTCGAAAACGTTATATGCTAATAGGTGACTTTTAAATTAGCATTTATAGTCGACAAAACACAAGGCGAAAGTTAAATTACCAAAGTAAACTTCACCGAAACTATTTACTTCATTTCAAATTAAAGGTTCAAAGTGTATTTAAGGCAAATTAAACGTTCTAAATACAACTATTAAAAAGAGGTATTAGGGAGGGAACCTTAGAAATCAAGGGAAGAATAGCTATTATCGAGGATAATTTTATGGTTAAGAACGAAACTTATCGCGTTTATAATGATACTTACGAAAAAGTATACGGAACTTTATAGGTTTTTAAAAACTTTATTGTGGATATTACGATATACCCTTACAGCTAATATATGTATATCAAGTGGCAGTGCACTCTATTGCAAGGTGCACTCCTACAGAGCACACGATAACGTGTCATGCTGTAGGCTACACTCTTGCAAGACGTAAAGTGAATCATGTATGGAGCAGTCTAGAATGGATATTCCAAAGCGCACGGCAATGCATGGAGCGGTCTGGAATGGGTATTCCAGGGCGCATGGCAAAAGGGCCACTACCCGAATAGGAGGTTTATAACCTCCCATCTGTGGCATGCACTCTCCGAAATACTTCTTTCTGACTTATCTATCTTTTACTACAACTATACTAATCTTATGATTACTCTTCTACTATTTTTACTTCATATGAAATACGTAGAGACCTTACTAACAATTGTATTATATACGGTAAAATTGGTTATTAATTTATTAACCACCTAATATAAGATTGAATTCGAATTGAATAATTGTATCAAAACGATTATCCACTCAAAAACCAGATGAAAGCTGATTTTACAATATACGTAGCCTAATATGAAGACGTAAAAAATAAGTTTAACGTTTACCTCTACAAATTCACTTCTAGAGAAAAGAAATTTAAAGGCTATAATATTTATGCAATGGTTCAAAATAACAAAGTCGCCTAACGTATTTGTACGGGCCTACAAAATGCCTTATTTTTATATTATATAGGCCTGAATTTAGAATACGGAGTATTAAACATTTAGATGGCGTTGTAATTCACGTAATAAAATAAATATAAAACACAATTTCAGGGTATTATGCCGAACACCAACGTGATAGAAATCTTAACCTCTGGAAAACAATAATTCGACGCGTTTTCGGCGAAATTCCCGAAATTCCAATTCGACCGAATAAGAGAATACCGGGAAATTCTATTCAGTAAAGAAAAAACGTCGTTGCTTAGGACAGTAGTTATAAATATATAATTCGCATCAGTTAAATTTTTCGTAATAAAATTTAAAATAAAATTTTTACTTTCGTTGACTAATATAAATAAACTCGTAATCGAGGTTCGGAATACGATTAATTAACTTATTTACGTTTCAGATAGCGTATTTGTATCCTCTCGGCTTAAGTTCAGCTACTTATAGTTTTTCTATGAAATACATTTAATTAAAACCATTTATTTAACGTAACCAGAATTACGAATATTATATTTTCGATTTGGATACCTATTTATAAAACTCTTTTTATGGCTGTTTTACGTCGTAGGCTATATGAATGTAAAAAAAGCGTTTAAAGCTATAAAAAAAAGTTATACTATTAGTGCTAGATTAACTCGTAAGCCTTACAACAGTTTAAATTCCGCTTTTATAACGATATACACTTTAATTACGAGTTATTTGTAAATATAATATACTTCAATAGCTAATTAGTATTATATACTGTGGATTTAATAATAGTATTTTAGGTCGCGAAATTTACGCGAAGCGTTTTTCATTATAGATTATTAGGATATTTTGATTAACTATTATTCAAACGTTTACTCAGTGTTTCCGAATTAGATTATTTACGATGCCGATACGACTTTCGATTCCACTTAATAGTGTACTAATGTTAGTATCTCCGGTTGCGACTATAAATAAATACCTATAAAGGTACTATAGGGTATTAAAAAGTATAAACGGTATTACAAACCGTTTGAATATATGTATACAGTATTATTTAAGAACCTAAAGGGTATTAGTTTGAATTAATTTACCTTATAAATAATAGTTAACGCCGTTAATAAAATTTTCGGCCTGAGTAAACTAATACCTACATTTTTTATTTTTAGTATTCACCTCAATATTTACACAAACTTTTTACAATTATTGATTACGTTACAAAAGACAAATATTATAGAAAAACATATAGCTGTATTAAGTTTTTACAATTAAGAAAATATTGCGAAAAATTCAACCATAAAAACAGCATTTGTAAAATAAGCGTTTTAAATTTAACATTATAATTTAAAGTATTCATTTGGAAAAATAATAAATGATGAACTAGTTCTTAGAATTGTAATGAGTTTAAAGGTTATAATTTATTCATTGATTTGTGAAACGGTATAAGTTTGTTTCTTCAAACGATAATACGAAACTATAGAATGAAAGAGATAAAAGCGAGTGGCCCGAAACCGTATTTCGAATGACGGTATCGATGGAACCACCTTTATAATAACGAATTCAAGCCACACCTAAATTTAATACACTCTCTGAATACTACTTTCAAACCGTTACTATTATATAAAAGCTGTTCGACTATATTAAAGAAATTAATACCTCGTCCTCAAGGACGCCTGGTCCACATAAAAAATTAGAAACGCCCTGAAACTTTTATTACTTAAAAGGAAATAGCAAATCTTAAGTTTAACCTAAAGCTTTTCCACAAAAGAATTATCACTACCTTAAGTCGCTATTTTTAAACGGAAATCTTTACCTCAATCGAATAAAGCATTTTTAGTTTTAAAATATTGAAATTAACGATTTATAATGTTGATAAGATCTTTTCTATACCCCTAGTTTTTCAAGTAAAATATAAGGTTGGTAAAATTTATAAAAAAAAACCAATTTTATGATCAAAATATATGATAATGCTGGTAAAGAAGATATTATAACTTAGTTGCTTATATTAAAAAAAATAAGCCATCGTTTGATTTTAGACTTCGCTACCTTTTTACGCACGTTATACGACTGTTTTATTAAATTTAGTATTTTATATAAGTTTATATATAGTTGTTTAAGCGGTTAAAACGCCATATTTACGCCTATATACTTACAGAATTCCCAAAATATTAATTACCTAAAACGATTTTACGTATTATAAAACTACTTTACGAATTACTTAAAGTTAGTATATATTCATATGAAATTTAATGAAGGTATTATAAAGAATGGCTCGGAATAATTTATTTGTTTTCGATCTATTTATATTAGTTTTAACAATACATTTTAAAGGTTTTATATTAACAGGTATATAAACAGATAACATATTAGTATTATATAACGCCTCGTTTTTTGTATTTCAAGAAAAGAAGTTTATAAAAGCTGGCCCCAGGATGAAACCTAATATGTACCTGACGGAGAACCGTATAATCGACTTTAACAGCGCAATAATTACTTTGCGAAATAGCGTTTTAGAATTTACCTAAGAAGGGTAATTAAATTAAGTAGCTTTTATCGTTTTAAATAGTGTAAAACGGGCTGATGAATACAAATACCAGCGCGTACGTAGTGTTAAGGTTGTTTCGATAGTATAAATAAAAGCGGCATTTAATCTTTGGTTCTTTACGTAATATCAAACGACCCTTTGTAATGATATATATAAGGCGTTTAATAAACAACTTACGTAATGAATATATAATTTAAAACGAGGTCTATAATTGATATCGATTGATAAACGCATTATCAAGTTATTTGTTTTTACTAATGGTTTTTTTTGCTAATAACACCGATTACAACTTGTAAATAAGGTTCGTTTTAATTTTTGGTAACGAAATACCATTTCAAAACGGATTTATGCTCTGTAAAAATATTATTTGTTGAAACTTGACCAAATAAAAACAAAATATACAAAATGTTATAACTCTGAAAATTTATAATATAATTAGAGGTTTCGATACAGGAATTATTATAACGATAACGGTTTGGATAATTATTTTAAACTTTGCTTTAAACCACTTTTTTTTTTCGTTGTTTATACTACCTTTTTTTCATTTTACGAATATTTGCTTAAACTTGGCATTATGAAAGAAGAACTCTTTTTAATCGATATTATAGCTCTACGCAAATCTTATAATCGTCGTGAAATTAACAAAATGAAATGAATTGATGGAAAGTTGAATCTAGTAAATATAATAACTAAGGGTGTTCCGAACGGAGTATTAAAGGCGTTTATATCAATAAGTATTTTTTTTAATATCGTTAAAAAGGTTTTATAACCTTACCTGGGAAAATATTTAACGATTTACTTTTATCCTTATTGTTTTATATAATTTTACTGTTTTTAATATTTTAAAGCGGTTTGTAATTAGATATTTACGTCGATTTCTGTATTTTATTGCGGTATATCTTTTGATATACACCCTTTCTACGGAGTTTTCTTTTTTTTTAAAAAAAATTCGTAATTAAAATCGCTTTTAAGATTCTTTTGCGGGATTTGTTATCTATATTGTTTTGAATATATTATTAGTCTTTATTTTTACACTTAAACCATATAAATTTAGTTTTTTCCCTGACCTTTTACATCTGTCATTTATATTACGATTTCTTTTAATAAGCAATAATATTACTATATAACGTATTACATTATAACCGGGTATGCTGGCTCGGCCGAACGGGGCAGCTATTTATTTTAAAAGGAGAGGGAGAGAGTGACGTCGTCACGTTTTTATTATCCTTTCTATCGCCTTCCCCTTTTATATTGGCGTTACCATTATCGCTGTTGTTAACGTCTTTATCAGCGCCGCCGAAGGAATAGCCCTGCGCTTTGAGCTGTATGCTTTGAGGAAAAGGCGCAGAGGGATTTTTACCTTTTTTACGGTAATACGCAATAACGTCATCGAATTAGCCTACGTAATATATACATAGGCACTGTTTCCAGGCGTTAATAACGGTTACTGACTTCTTAATCCGCCGGTTAATATTCATTACTAATTAGATCGGCTTATTTTAGTTATTTGTAATAGTAATTGTTTTTAAAAGCGTTTCAAACGACGTATTTATAAGAGTGAAAAAGCTAAGTTCGCGGTTAGAAATATAGGTCTCAAGTAAATTTAATATAAAGTCGGCGAACGCGTACTACGGCTTCGTTTTACAGTCTTAAAATTATTGAAATAAAGGTGTATACATTACTAATTGGCTTATAACTGTGGTAATGGGCCAATTGATTCCGGATTCAGTAGTAATTATTAATAAACTTACCTGTGGTCGCGGACGTAATATATGGTACGTAAGGCGTATTTATTAGCGACCCGGGGTTACGTTTTTGGGTACGTCTCTTTAATGCCTTATGCGTTAAAAAGGTTTTACGACGTACTTTAGCAATATATAATTTAAGGTGGTGGAAAAGGTTCGCCTCGACCACTGCGTTTAAAGGGATATTAATATAACGAAATATACGGGGAGGTTAGGTGATACGAATCGCATCGTAACTTAGTTAGGTTATGTTTATAGCAAGGAGGAGGGATTTTCGTGAGTAATAAGGTTTTTACCCACGGGGAAAGGATAACGTTTATAACCTTAAAAGCTTTTCACTCCTTCCACTATGAGTTAGAGGGAGAAAAGAAAAGAAGTGGTAGTGACTTTGGTGGCGGTGGCAGTGGGAAGGGTGAAGAGAAAGGCTGGGATAAAAGCGGTGTTGCCCGAAAAGATAGGATTGGTATTGGTAGTAGTGGTAACGGTAATGCGGCTAACGGTAGCGGCGGTTTCGGCGCGTTTATGTTTACGCGCGAAATAGTGTTTAGGGTTTTGTTTTTACACGTCATTTATTTACGGATGAGGTTAGTATATGAAATTTGGTTAAGTAACCTACTTATCGAAGCGGTTTAAAATGAGTAATCAAAATAATAAGTTAAGTTTCTATATATCAATGAATTAGTTAAGATTTATATTAGTTATATAAATACGCTGTTAAAGGGTGGAGAAGTGGTTTTATTTAGGCTGATAACAATATATGCTTCAATATTAACCCAGAAAAATGTAACGATGTAATTACCTTTATATAATTATATACTTATAGCATCTGAATAATTACACTCTTATAAATAATAGTAATTTTATTATTAATAACTATATGATTACCAATGAACTAAATTCTTCCAACTTTTACTATAATTATTACCACAGCTAAAAATTATTAATTCGAATCTTTACAATTTTTATTGAAATTATACTATTATTACTAAATTACGAATACATATTATATTATAAACTCTATTATTACTAAATTACAATTAAATATTATGATATAACCCGATTATCATTACTAATAATAAGCCGTAATAGAAAAAGAAAAAATTAATTATATATATATTGATATATATCCAAAAAGTTAATAAGTAGTCATATTGTAAAATGTACCTTTATAAAAATATACGGTAACATATCACTTTGCAAAGTATATTCTTGTAAAGTATATAATAGCGTGCTACTGGTTAAAAGTAGAGTTTGCAAAGTACACGATAAAGTGCTACTGTCTAGAAGAGGGATTAACACAATGTATAGCAGAATGCTACTGCCTAGATAAGAGGTTAATAACCTCTCACCTGTGGTATGCACTCTTTGGATGCTTCTTCTCCCTTAGATATCTTTATTACTACAATACCAATATTTAAAATTTCTGTTCTACTCTTTTATGTTTACATGAATAAGCAGAGACCTTACTGTCAATTATACCTAATAACACCCTAAAGAGTTTTATAGATAGTAATATGTTAACCATACGAATCGAAGGCTACGTGAACCGCCCGGTACGTAACGTAAAGGAACAGGGTTACCCTAGCAAACTAAAAGACTGTCAGGGTAATAATAACGGTGGTAATAGGTTAAACTACTGGCAAAAGGTACGCAATTGGTAACATACCTAATACGTATAAGTATGTGGCAAAAGACCTGGATACGGGAGTTAAGGAACGAAGACCTTAGAGGGGTAAAGCAAAAGGGCCATAAGGGGCTGTAATTAAGGTCGATTTCAGTACAGAATAATTGGAATTGACAGGGGTCTGGCTTGTTGTTAGCTTGTGGATTGAAAAGGGATTTTAGAGGTTGCCATCAATTGATGGCAGACCACGCTAGCATGCAGGCACAAAAACAAAAAGCTGCTAGTGTTGAAATAGCAATCAAATGCAGTAAAGTCAAATCAATTAAACTGTCAGTTTAGTTGATTGTACTTACTGCAAATTGGCTACAATTTGTAAGACTGCACTGCAAGTTGTAATGATCACACTAAATACCCGTGAGTATGTAGAAGGTGTTCAGAGGGTTTATGTTAGCAGTAAGGTAGCAGAGGTAACAAAGGTGCAATATCAAGACTGTGTTCGAGTGATGATCAGAAGCCGTTAGGCTATTCAGGTGTGTAGACTGAATACTTAGATTGACAACTGAAGAACTATCTAATGAAGCTATCTAAGGTGGTGATGACCATGTCCTTATATCTAGTTCCTTCAGTTGGTACCCATACTGGGGGTGCTCCAGTATGAGGTTTGCGGGATCACTGGTGGTGATCCAAGTGATCCAAGTGAGCCGGTGATCCAGGTGATCCAAGTGATCCAGGTCACGTGACTTCTGCTGAGTCATCCGTTGTCCAATTGCCGTGCCGTACATGGGAAATGTGCTTTGTAAGCGTAGTGGGGAACATGCAGCGTCAGAGGATCCAACTGCAGTTCGTGTCATAACACAAGTGCAGTGCAGTAGGTGCCCACTTCAAAGTGGAGCACATGCCAAAGTATTTGGCCATACAAATTAGTATGCAGACCGGCTAGCGGTCTGCCAAAACTTAGAACTTACACTCATCAATCAATCAACATTAATGCAGCACCAGGTACTTCGACTTCAGTGATTCGAATCGATTACATTGCAACGATAAAGGCCTACCAACACAATTGGAGTTAATTTGGCTGTGGAATTGGTAAGGGTCTGGCTCGTTGACGAGAGCATAATTTAGTGGTAACCAGAAAAGATTGGTCGACAACACTAGTGTACGCGTAAAAAACAAAAAGCTGTTAATGTTAGAATGATATTAACTGCTATTTGTAGCAGATCAATTATAGTGTAGTTAGTTAACTTCATTTACAGTAAAGTTGACTATACTAACTGTAAGTCAGTTGATTGTAAAGGACACAGTTCAAACTAGGGCTCGAGCTAAGTAATAAGCCATAAAAACTACCGTATAAACCGGCTAGCGATCTGCCAAACCTAGAATAATACATCTATCACTTAACCATACAATACTACTGTTACTTCAACCAATCGAATCGACAACGTTAGAACGTCTAGAACTCTATCAGCAGCTATTCATATTTACTTTAGTTTTCGTTAAAAGGTTATAGTATTAACTTGGTTATAATTAATAAAACTAATGCAATCAATGTTGAAAGAAATTTTAAACAATGTATTTATAGTAGTTATATTACGAACTTATATGCATTGAAGACATTTTACGATCCTTTTATCACGGTATAAATTTAAAACGTAATGGATGAAAATTGAAATTTATTATATAAAAAACTAAATTGTAAATGAAAAACTTAGATCGAGGGATTAATAAAGTTTCGATCGATCTATCTAAGTCTAAATTAATTATTTTTATAAGCGGCGTTTTTAAAAATAACATGAACTTATAGTAACAGATTTGATTCCTTATAACGATTATTCATGACTATAAATTATAGGAAAACCATTGTAAAAATATAGGAAACCTAATTTATTAGATTTTCATTAAATATTAAAGGATTACACAAAACGTGTTAATTTCGAAATTTTATATCATAATAGCTGGTTTTAACGTAGGTATAGCAATATGGAAAACCTTTAATACCGTTATCCAATAGCTAAAGATTTTACCTATTCCAATTATAATTTATATCAATTCGAAAAGTTTGTTCAAATAACTGTTAAAATTAGGAATAACTAGTGAAAAACGTTTGATAATTGATGTAATAGTATTTCACGAAGCTGATGAAAGTACGAGAATCGAAGAGTTTGGATAAATTAACGGTAAAAATAAACCGATGGATATTATAATGAAATCGGTACCAAATAAAGCTTTAAAAATATTTGTAAATCGTAATAAGTTAACTATACATATCGAGGATTATATGGAAAAACTACTTGGTAAGATCAAGTCATATGCCGACAAATAGGAAGGGAAGCAAGGGTAACCCAATAAATTAAAAGATTGTTAGGGAATTAAAGTCAGCGACTTGATTAATTGGCATAGTTGAGTTTGAGATACATATAAGTTTATGGTAAAAAAATTGTATACGGAAGTTGGTAAAGCCGAAATTCGGAACTGTGGGGTAAAGGGAGGTAATTAAAGTTAATTTGGGTGTGGAATACACTAGAATTGACAGGGGTTTGACCGGTTAACGAAAGGGCACTTTAAATGTTATCGCAAATAAGTGGTCGACTATACTGGCGTATATGTATAAAACAAAAAGCCGCCAGTATTGAAACAGTAGTAATTGCAGTACAGTTAGTCAACTGTATTGTCAAGTAAGTTAAGTCAACTATATTGTCAAGTAAGTTGACCATACTGACTGCAAATTCAGTGTATTGTTTATTGGGTTGATTGTATTAACTGTAAAGTCAATTACAATATGTGCCCAATTCAGACTAGGGCACGGGCCAAGCAATTGACCATACAAATTAGTGTGCAGACCGGCTAGCGGTCTGCCAAACTTAAAAGTAACAACATCACCACTTTCAATGCAATACATCAGTTACTTCGACCAGAGATTCGAATCGACTACGTTGCAACAATGAAGGCCTACCAACAGAAATAATAGTTTTTAAACTGTAAAAGCTACAAGTCTGCTCCCACCTACATCTTCATATGATAACCTTAATGCATACCTATGACGAGAGTGGATACTTATTTCAATTTTTCTTTGCAAGCTCCGACAATGAACTTTAAATTGAGTTAATAACATTGATAAAAGCAAAGCTATTCGTTAAATCAATCAACTGCCGGATTATTGCAGACAGTTGACAATACAGTCCACTGAACTGCATGTGCAATAGTCGCAACAAGCCTTGAGAATACGCTGAGTCGTCATCCCAACGACGATCCACTCGGACATCATTACCAAGATAGGAAGACATGCAGTGTTTGATGAAAGACTGCATATGCATACATGAGACGGACGCGGACGCCAACGGCTACAGCTGCGTCACCATCACGAAACCCCGCTCCCACACAAAACAAGGCAAGCGATTGGGCATTCATCAGGGCCGGACGGGACGGGTCGCTGATGGCTGGACGCTGGCCGCGACGATGTCGTGTTACTAAAACAAGTGAAGGAAGGTTCCGAGGGCCTACGCGGACAGCGTCGCAGGTTCGTATGTCTGTCAGCGGAGTGACATTGGACCATTGGTTGGCTGTGCAAGAATTACCAAGAATAGAACAGCAAAGCTCTTTCTCTTCAAAAACATGCGATCAACCGTTTTGAGCTGATGCTGTGGGTGGTTCGTGTTCCGACTGTGCTTGGCTGGGGAAGCCCCTGTACTGCTTGCTCTTGCAGTCCACTGGCTTCCGTTGCGGCTTGCGGCTTGTTACGATAGTACAATTCAAGTACATCCCCGACACAATCCCTGAGAAATCTCCCTCATTCCTTGACTCCTCCTTATCACTTCTCCTTCTCCTACCTGCCCTTTTTGTTCTCTTCCTTTTGCTTTTCCCCCCACCTCCACTCGCTGTCCCAAATCTTATCTTTTCACACTACTGCATCTTCGTGCCATTTATCGTTCGTACAACTTGGAAAGCCCATCTCGGCTTGTTTCCCCTTTTTGTCCCCGTCGCCTCCGAACGTTCAAGCAAATCATAAACCATAAACAATCAACAACGAACCACAACGCCGATCTTCTCCTTTATCCTCTGGCGTGTCACCATAGTACCGGTCGTATACCCCTCCCGCCCTCACATCATTGACTCCGTCCGTCCTCTGCTGCAACAAGCCTTTCGCCGCCAATCTTCCTACCGCCGAGTCCACTGGAGCCAGCCTACGACACCTACACCTCTGTCAAATCAATCCCGACGGCCGCCGCCGTCGCAACGTCTCAATGGGCAAGAAATGGAGGTGGGGAGTCGTTCTCGATGCTGGGTCCTCAGGCACCAGGCTGCATATCTACAAGTGGAAGGACCCTGCTAAAACCCGCAAACATGCCACCTCGGCAGAACTAAACAGCCTGCCCAAGCTCGAGACCGAGAAGAAATGGACCAAGAAAATCAAGCCCGGCGTCTCCGCCTTCGGTGAGAACCCCTCTGCCGTGGGTCACGACCACCTCAAGGGCCTGATCGACCACGCTCTCAAGGTCATCCCCGAGGACCAGATCGAGGACACGCCCATCTTCCTCATGGCCACCGCCGGCATGCGACTACTCCCAGAGTCGCAGCAGTCGGCCCTCACCAGCGAGATCTGTTCCTACCTGCAAAGCAACACCCACTTCTCGCTGCCCGACTGCAACCTCCACATCAAGGTGATACCGGGCGAGACCGAAGGACTGTATGGCTGGATAGCAACCAACTACTTGCTAGGCGGCTTTGACCGGCCCGAGGAACACAACCATGGCAAGGGCCACAACACCTACGGCTTCCTGGATATGGGCGGCGCCTCCGCCCAGATCGCTTTCGCTCCCAACGCGACCGAAGCTGAAAAGCATGCCGACGACTTGAAGCTCTTACGGATGCGGACCCTGGACGGCCACAAATCGGAGTACAAGGTCTTCACGGCGACATGGCTTGGCTTCGGCGTCAACCAGGCCCATGAGTCCTATGTCAAGAAGCTGGTCGAGACTCACGGCTCGGAGGCGACAGAGATTCCGGACCCGTGTTTGCCGAAGGGGCGCCGCACTACGACGTCCGGCGAGCCGATGGAGGATGGCCAAGTAGACGGCGTGACGCTCCTGGGAACGGGCGACTTCAGTAGCTGTTTGAAGCATACGTACCCGTTGCTTGGGAAAGACGCACCGTGCGTGAACGAGCCGTGCTTGTTGAACGGCCAACATGTGCCCGCCATCGACTTTGATGTCAACCACTTCGTTGGCGTATCTGAATACTGGCACACCACTCACGGCGTTTTTGCGGGAACGAAGGGCGATAAGGCGTACGATCTGAAGACATATCAGACGCAAGTCAACAAATTCTGCACAAGCGACTGGGAGTCCATTGTTAGCATCGTGGATGCGCGCAAGAAGAACGACAAGACCAAGGAGGCGCAAGAAGCATGTTTCAAGGCATCCTGGTTGATCAACGTGCTGCACGACGGTATTGGCATTCCACGACTGGGCTTGGAGCACACGGCACATGCAAACGCTTCCAAGACTGCACTTGAGGATGCGAAACAAAAGGGCTTTCTGGACGCATTCCAGCCAGTGGACAAGATCGATGGGATCGAGGTCAGTTGGACTTTGGGCCCCATGGTTCTGTATGCTGCAGGGCAAATACCTCCCCAGTCACAGGAGACACTCCCGGTTGGGTTTGGAAGCAACACTGTCGAAGTGCCGGCCGACTTCAACTACGCAGGCTCCAAATGGAAGCAAGATGACGACTGGGATGATGCTCTGGGAGACTTGGTTGACCACGCCAAGCCGAACAAGTCGACAAGCTTCCTGTTCTTCATTTTGGCTTTGCTGCTCATTGGCTATATTTTCTGGAGGAAGGATGGCAGGATGCGGTTAATGAGGAAACTCCACTCGTACACCGGACGACCGAAAAAGTGGGGAAGTTCTAGGCGGCCACGTGGGTGGGCAGGGCTTACCAGCCAGTTCTTCGGCAGATCACCAGTACCCTATGAACGTATTGTCGAGGAGGGGGACACAAGCCAATTCGAGCTGGACGACGCTGACTCTGAGGACAACGAGCACTCTGACAGTAGCGAGGGATCACATCTTGGACGGACCTCAGGCCTGGCCACTCCCAAGCTCACGGACCGATTCGAGGCTCTTGACAGGGCTGGTCTGTACGTCCGCACAGAGAGCCGGGAGCGGTTGGTGCCAGCAACGGGAAACGGGGGGCGGCGGTCCCGGGCTGGTAGTCCCACGAGGAAGAGCCCGCTGATGAACCCCTTACAAGAAGATTGATGCCACGGCTTGGCTCATCATGGCGCTTTGGAGATACCAACATAGGAGGACCTCTGATACACCGCATATTCAGCATTTTGATACTTGCACTACATGATTATAATCCGCGTAGGGAACTGGGAATGGGAGAACAAGCGTTACTGACGCTGGACTTTGTCGCGCGAAAGGGGGGGCGGGGTTTACTGGAGAGATAGCATGGCGGAATCGAAGATCACCTGAGGCATTGTATAGAGCGTCGGGTAAACCTGTCAGGCTTGTCCCGTTGCTGCAATCTGCAGTTGAAGAAATGGAATCAAATCTACTAGCTGATATTCCCTGCTACTCGCCCTGCCATGGCCCATGACCCGCACTTGTGCTGCCATCGCTGCTTGCAACACCCCATTATCTCATGTCAACTGCATCCATGACTTGGCACGCCCTCCCGCCGCAGGGTGCGCCAGCCTGCCTCGCCGCACCGCGCAAACTCCTGCCCATTGTTTCTTATACGACGCCCTTGCGTCCGCGTCCGCAGAACCCGCCCGGTGGTCGTAGTAACAGTAGAAGTAGCACCGCTGGACGTTGCCTGCGGCCTTCTCCGCCGCGTGAATTCATCTCCATCTGACCGCAAAATATACATAGTCACAGCGATGGATGTCGCGGTATCTGTCCACCTACCCACCCAACCAACCGCCACTTCCGCTCTTGCTGGCAACGGCCCAGAGGGTCTGCCTACTGTAAAACCAAAACACCGACAGCCCTGCTGTGTGAGGTTGGACCCTCGCTGGATCTAGGGCATGCGGTCATCTTTGTCACTGGGTGGATGAGTAGGCCCAGATCTGTGCTGGGCTTTGTTGCCCGAGGCTGCGTATCTCACGCGCCGGGGCCCCCCCCGGGTAGGGGAGGAGGGCATTGTC